>CM056055.1:79403280-79638280 GCA_029574335.1 Rana kukunoris | reverse complement strand
ATTGCAATTTATCTGATCGTACTTTATAACTATTCTAGAGTATATGCAAATTGTCATTAAAAAAACTGAGGCAGCAGACTTTGAAACAGATTTGTGTCATTCTCAACTTTTGGCCAGGGCTGTACTTGCTGAATGCATGGTTCTGTGCATGCTGATACTAAATCCCTCTGAGGCTTCTATGCCCCCTTGTGGTAATCTTTGGTGGTAGACATTTATTGTCCCTATATGCCTCCTGTGGTTACAGTCTTTTTTAGTTTGACATCACTGGGAACATCTTTTGAATCGTTTATACCACATACCCAAGTCATATATGATTTAATGTGTTTTTAAAGCCACTGTATAGTAAACATATAATCCCCTCTGTTAGCTAGCATTATGTGTCTCAAGGTCTGGGCTTTATAAAAAAAGAAGCAGATTTCTACATTATTTCACAGCGTCTCACGGCATTCACGTGACTGCATGGCTCCCTCTTCTCCCAGGCTGACAGCTACAGTGGGAGGGGTAGAGAACACCTGCTGACCTCAGCCAGGAGGAGAGGAGGCGAGCAGTCACATACATGCCGATAGTTTTTATAAAGCACAGACACTGGAACACATAGTGTTGTCTAACAGAGGGGATGGTATGATTATGATGCAGGTATTATAGCAGCAAGAAGGGAGGGGGGGGGGTACAACCACTTTAACCTACAGGTAAGCTTATATTGAGGTTTACCTGTAGGTGCTGGAAATAACTTCCATGGTTTAGGAGATATTTACAATAAAGCTGTGCGCCGATGTCTACGACGAATGCAAACTTTTGGAAGGGAAGAACTAGTGGACTTTTTGCTTCGCTCTAACGCATACGGCAATACCTCACATGTGGGGTTTGAACAGTGTTTACATATGTGGACAAGACCTTACGTGTGTTCGCTTCTACCGTGGACAGCGACGTTTTAAATTAAAAATGTTTACACTTTTTTTACATAAATTTTTTTGGATCACTTTTATTCTTACAGGGAATGTAAACATCCCTTGTAATAGGAATGGTTTGTGACCGGTCCTTCTCTTTTTTTTTTTTTTTTTATGGAAAGATGTGGGGTCAATAAGACCCCACATCTCTCCTTCAGGCTAGAAAGCATGAGATTGGAAAAAATTCACCGATCTCGTGCTGACAGCCACAGTCGCGGCTTTGGTTACATATGGGGCCCAGGTGTGACATCAGTCGCACCTGGGCCTCCAGCGGTTATAGAGATGACTGGTGACCATCTGGTCACCAGATATCTCTATGGCTTTCATCCGGCGGCCGTGTCTTTTTCTCTGGGATCCCAATAGCACGGGAAAGCCCGGAGAAGCATCGGATGGGGGGGGGTCTCCCGTCGCCTGTCGCCTGTAAGAACGATGAAGTGGCGGGACTGCCGCTATTCTTATCGTGCACAGAATCGCTGCCTGAAAATGATATCTGAATGATGCCTGTAGCTGCACCCATCATTCAGATATCCCCGCACAAAGTCAAGGACGTCATATGACGGCGTGCAGTAGGGAAGTGGTTAAGGAAACGGGATAAATTCCTTTTTTGTTACAAACACTTTAACCATGGGAGTGCCATGACCATTGGGGGATTATGCATCCCCCTGAAAAGGCCAAGTGGTCAAAACACAAAACATGTT
This sequence comes from Rana kukunoris, assembly GCA_029574335.1. Classification (NCBI taxonomy): domain Eukaryota; kingdom Metazoa; phylum Chordata; class Amphibia; order Anura; family Ranidae; genus Rana; species Rana kukunoris. The sequence continues at coordinate 79,636,635 of CM056055.1, read as the reverse complement.
GGGATTTATCACATTTCTGCTATGAGATTAGGGGCACTAGAAATTTTTCATGATTGTATATGGTTTTATAATAGATACAATATTTTAACTCCCTTTTCTAATAATTTTTATTGAAGTTCTGTTATTTATGTTGAACCTGAAAAGTCCCAATATTTTTTCATGTAAACTATATAAACACATTTTTCTTTTTAGAGGTTACCACATAGCTCTTACACAACTAAGAACAGAAACAGAGAGACTAGGAGAGGAAAAGCGGCAGCAGCATACCAATCTTTCCAGTGAAAGTCTGTGCAGGTGGATTTGACAGGACAAGTCTGATGGGAGGAGTTCCCAGCATAGCTAGAGAACTTCACTGCTCCCCTGCCTAGTGTGGTCAGTTTTTATTAGAAAAGCAAGGGGGACTGGCAAGAGCACCAGGTATTTCACACTGGAAATACAAAGAGAATAGGATACTTTTTCTTACAAGTACTTGGTGCAGCAGCTACATATCCGGAAAATGAAATGTTGGGTTTACATACACTTTTTTTGCAGTAATTTGCTGTAAAATGTGATCTGATCTGCATCTGTGTCACAGCAATTGACAAACGCAATGTGCTTAAAGTGATTGTAAAGCTTCATTTTTTTTTTTTAATAAACATGCAATGCTTACCTTCGTTTTGCACAGAGTGGCCCGGATCCTCGACTTCTGGGGTCCCCCGATGGTGCTGTAGCTCCTCCCTGCATCGTTTACCCCTTAGGAGAAGTGCTCTCCCAGCGGGTTACCTTGCGGGCGTGCTCCGGGTCCAGCATTCAGGGTCCAGCATTCAGCATCCATGTAGGTTTCGGGCCCCAATGCCTGTCATTGAATTTGATTGACAGCAGCGGGAGGCAATGGCCGAGCTGCCATCAATCTATCCAATCAAGAACAGAACCAAAGGGCAGAGTGGAAAAGTGTGTCTCTGGGGGGAGGGTGGCAGTCAGTTACAGAAATGTTTGAAAAAGGTGAATAAACATGAGGGGTTATAACACTTTTTTTAATTAAAAAAGTGTGCCTTTTTGGAGGTCGAACCTCCTTTACTAGCAATGACTTAAAAAAAAAAAAAAAAAAAGCACTTGTAGCTCTGCTTCAGAACAGCACAATGATCAGGAGTAATCTTTGACTATTTTTACAAAACTGCCTTAGTTTAGACTGGTGGTTTGACTCGGGTGCGTCTTCCCGGATAAACGGTGTGCTGGGGAGGGTATGCAAGCTGGCTCTGGGCCTAGGTTTTCTTTCCTTGGGGGGCGGTGCTCAAACATGGACCACATGGGGGCTCTCTGGGCGGCAGGCCCTGTCAAGCAGCCGATGGTGTTCGTGTTGCCGGAGGGCGTACAGTAATAACGTCCTTCTGGTGCTTTTGGGAAGTAAGTGATGCAGGCCAGAAGCTGTGTGGCAGCCATCTTGGTTCATGGAAGATGCGGCCAGAATGCGGAATGGGACCTGATGGATAGCAAAGACACACTGTTCCTCAAAGCGGCACCAGATCCACAGTGCCACTCTAGGATCTCCTCTACCTATTTAAGAAGCCCAGTAGGCAACATGGCGCGCTTCCACTCCAGGGCAGCTGGTCACAATGGAGGATGTTGCAACCATGTGGGTCTGAAGGTGCATTTTACTGACCCTATGGTAAGACAATAGGAGGGGGTGGCGCAATGGGGCTCCTGCTATTTTCTTTTCCCTTAGTGGTGGGGGCACTAGGGGTTGTTGGAGTGATTGGTCTGGACTTTGTGTCGGTCTGTTACTTTTCTACCAGGTGTCAGTGTGTGCCATGATTTTGCTGGTAGAGTGTAATGGCTTCCTTTCTGCCCACTGTAGTTCTCAACTCCTGTCCTCAGGACCCTCTAACAGGCCAGATTTTTAGTATTACCTTGTGGAGATGCAGACTAGAATTTTGCAATCACTGAGCAGCTAATATTACCTGTCATGTATTTCAGTTGTCTTGCAAACCTGGCCTGTTGGTGGGTCCTGAGGACAGGAGTTGAGAACCACTGCTCTAGAAAAAGATGTGCAGTTTGCACTACTTTAGGAAAATGTCTAACTTGAAGAAATGCCTATGCTAGGAATGCATTGATAATCTTTTCAAAGGAGAAACTAGGCCATTTTCATAAGTGTTTTTTTTTTTCCTAACCACTTAAGACTCGGACCTTTAGTCAGCTAAAAAACCCGGCCAGGTTTTGTGATTCGGCACTGTGTCGCTTTAACAGACAATTGCGCGGTCCTGGACGTGGCTCCCAAACAAAATTGGCATCCTTTTTTTCCCCACAAATAGAGCTTTCTTTTGGTGGCATTTGATCACCTCTGCAGTTTTTATTTTTTGCGCTATAAACAAAAATAGTGACAATTTTCGGACCGGGTCACAGGAGCGAGCCCACGGCTGGGTACTAGCACAGGACATACCTGCATGTGCCCAGCCGTACCATTCTGCCGACGTATATGTGCAGGAGGCGGTCTTTAGGTAGTTAAAGAGATAAAAATGGCTGACCCTGCAGGCATTTAAACCTCCTGGGACAAGACACCCCTGGTCCTGGGCCTCTTCCAAGTACATCAAGTGCTAGTACCAGTACTGCTCCCTTAGCCACTGCTCCTGTGCTATTGAGACAGGATCTCGTGGCATTATGAAAGCATTGGAGAAAAGCTCTGAATCAGCATCTGAAACAGGAAGAGCTCATGGGAAGACAAGATGAGCAAAGTTTAGAGGTTTCTATTTCCTTCAGAGGAGACGGATGAATTGTTGAAAGCCATCTATGATCCTTTGGAAATGGAGGAAGAGGAAAATAAGAGATGTCGGTTACCAAATCTATGTAGATCTTCAATACAAACCGGCTAGAACTTTCCTGATTTGTGCTTCTCTAAAGTAAATGATCAGGAGCGGAGGGAATCAAAAAAAGTTCCCTCCACACCTTGCAGTGTCCGACCCCCCCCCCCCCCCCAGCTGCCCCTGTTTTACTTACCTGAGCCCCGAATTTCCATGGGTGCGATTCTGCGTCGCTATCTCCACGGCTTCTTGGCTTTTTATTGGATAGATTGATGGCAGCGCAGCCATTGGCTCCTGCTGTTGTCAAATCCAATGGCGTGGACGAAAAGTAACTACCTCGAGAGCTTCCCAGAAGGGGTTAACTAATGCGCAAAGGAGCAGCGAGAGCCGCCGTGGGACCCCAGAAAAGCCCCAGATTGTGGCCACTCTGTGCAAAATTAGATGCACAGTGGAGGCAAGTATGACATGCTTGTTGTTTAAAAAAAAATAAAGTGAACCTTTACAACCACTTTAAGTCTTGTGCTATGGACACAGCTTCGAAGCCCAAGCTTTGCACCCTATCTTTTTCGGGGGAGTTGGTTTTCGCTAGGATTATACCGGTACTGGTGACAATGCTGATCATTTGCACAGTACTCGTGTAAATGCTGCGATACCAAATCCTATGAGGAAAGATTTTAGGAACTGAATCTATTCCCTCTTAAGAGGAGATTAAGGGGGGATTTTATCAACATGTACAAATACATAAGTAGTCCATATAGTGAACTTGGTGTTGAGTTATTCATTTTAAGGTCATCAGAGGACAAGGGGGCACTATGTCTATAGGGAAAAAAAGATTTCATCCACAAATATGGCAAGGTTTCTTCATAGAGCCGTAAAAATGTGATTTAGACTCCCTTCAGAGGTTGTTCTGGCAAGCTTGGTAGATTGTGTTAAAGACCTAGATTCTTTCATAAATGTACATAATATAACTGGGTACTAACATTCAGAGGTAAAGTTTGATCCAGGGAAAATCTGATTTGCCCCTCGAGGGATCAGGAAGAATTGTTCTCCCCTGTAGCAAATTGGAGCATGCTTTGCTGGGGTTTTTCGCCTTCCTCGGGATCAACTGTGGGTGGACATCTGTCTTTTTTTTTTTTTTCAACCTATATAATCTGATACCTGGGCAGTCAGGGGTGATCTGTGCAGCGGTGGGGGAAGTTACAAAACAATGAAAGATATTAAACGTTAAGTTGTAAGAATAAAAAATTAATCCCGCTGACACTATGTCACCAAAGATGAGCATTGCAAAATTTTAGATCCATAGATTATAGTTAAAGTCAAGTTAGACTTACTGGTAACTTGTTTTCCATGGGTCTTTCAGGACATCACCTTGAGAGTGTGGCTCCACCCACTTGACAGGAAACACCTCCACCAAACTTCTTAAAAGGGAGGCTTTTTCCACTTTATCAGTAGTAGAGAAACCTCCGGACCAAGCTGGAACACAAAATCGGAGTATGGTTAGTCACAGCATAATAATCAAAAACAATAAGGGCTGGTTGCTGCTGTCCTGAAAGACTTATGGAAAACAAGTTACCGGTAAGTCTAACTTGACTTCTCCCTTATCGTCTTTCAGGACAGAACCTTGAGAGGATAAGAGGCTTGCCCACTTAGGGAGGGACCACAGCCTGCAAGACCTTTTCTGCTGAAAGCTTGATCGCTTGCTGACAGAAGATCCAGTCTCTAATGACGGACAAACGTAAGGTAACTTGACCACGTAGCCGCCTTGCAGATTTGATCTGGGGTGGCACCAGCTATTTCCAAGACCTCTAGATGACTGCGGGCTCTTCTGAGATCCTCCAACAATTTCTCCCTGGAGGGGGCAAAGAAGAGCGGGTCGTTTAGGTATGGAATTACTGATCACCCCTGCAAGTGAAGAGGAGCGAGGGCCTCTGCCATGACCTTTGTAAATATTCTCAGAGCCGAGGAAAGGCCAAAAGGGAGGGCTTTGAATTGGTGGTGCACAACCTCTTTTCCCATGTTTACCGCCAATCTTAAAGCGGAAGTAAACCCATCGATTTAACAGTTTCAAAAAGCAGTTAAATTTCCGGCATGCCGGGATTGCCAACTGTCACATTGGTTGTGCTCTCAACCAAACTGTCAAACCATCCAATGGCTGGTGTCATAACTGATCACATGTGCAGCACCACGGCAGTTGAAGATTAAAAATAGGCCAAGATGGCAGCTTCCTTGGCTGAAAATGATAGAAGGGTTTACTTACACTTTAAACATTTGAGATTGAGAGGTTATGGGGATATGCTGATAGACATCTCGAAGGTCGATTAATGCCATAAAGCACTTTTTTGTCAAAAGATTTTTGACCGTGAAGAGTCCATACAGAATTTTTTGTATAGGACTGGTCTGTTCAGCGGCTTCAGATTGAGAAAAAGTCTGAAACTTCCGGACATTCTTTTTTTATTATGAGTACATGGGAATAAAACCCCTGATAAATCTCCCCCTGTGGTACTTGAGTTACAACCCCCTAGTTCATCAGATTCTGCCTCAGATCCTGATTTTCTGTTATGCTTGACCAGTAAGGGAGAAAACCTTTTGAAGTCTCCCACCCCCCCCCCACCCACCTGCAACCGGTTGTCGTGCTTTGCTGGTTGCCGCAGGAGGATGGAAAAGGACATTTCCTTTTTTCTTTGCCCTTTCCCTTCTGCCCTGACCAACCTGTCTTCCTCTTGAGGCTTGTTTTTGTTCTTGAGCCCTTTGAGGAAGAAAAAAACTTTTGCCTGTCTACTTTTTCTTTTTGACCGGAAAAGATTTCTTCTTGTCTGCAGTTCTGTCGAGCACTGCGTCTAAATCGGGGCCAAACAATAAATCACCTTGGAAGGGTACTCCACACAGCTCGTTTTTAGATGCTGTGTCCCCCGGCCAGGTTTTTAACCACAGCGCCCTTGGTAAGGGCCGCGGACCTTGTCGTCATCTGAGACATAGTCTACAGCTGCTGACAGGGTTGAAAAGGAGTCTAGGATTTCTTGCTTTGGAGAATCAGCTATTATATGATCCTTAAGCTGGTAAGTAGTCGCCATTGCTGGCTTAAAGTTGCCTATGATGGATTGCCAGGCGCTCTTAAATTGCTGATCCATTCTCTTATTCATGGGGTCTTTCAGAATCCCCATGTCCTCAAATGCTAAATCTTAAGATCTTGAGACTTGAGAAAAGGCTGCATCGAGTTTTGGAACTTTATTTTAGGGAGCTGCTGCGTCTTCATCAAAAGGAAACCTTCTCTTGTGTGCCTTAGCAAAGAGAGGTTTCTTTTCAGGATCAGTCTATTCTTTCTTGCCTCAGAAATTACTGTATGGACTGAAAAGGTACTTATCTTGGGCTCACTGAGTCCTACATACATCCTGTAATGTAAAGACAATTCTTTATTCTTCCTCTAATCCTAAAGTCGCATGAATAGCTTTTAGGAGGCCATCAACTTGTTCCAAAGACAATTTATATTTTGAAGACCTATTCTCCAGCTCGTCGTGCTCCTCATCTGATTCTTGAGCATGTGAGGGAGGAAGGACCTTCCTGGTTCAGAATACTCTTCTTCTTCCAATACCAGGACGAAAAGTGAGTCTTGTGAGGTTTGTGAGCTGCCTCGTGAGTGAGGACTTAAAGGATTGAATAGTAGCATCCAATTATTTTTTAACGGATGCGATTATGTCGCTGCAAGCGGCAGACGCTTCCTCCTTTTATGCGTCAGTACGTGTTTGAAATAGTATTTTTCCAGCCTTCCAGTAGTTTAGACTTGCATGAAGAACATTTCTTTTTATTCCCTGGGTCAGAGCCCTTGGCCTGCCATAAGGGAATGAAAAAAGGGAAAAATAAAATCCATCTGAGCATGAAAGCCAATCACGATGCTCACCACAGGTGCATATTGAGACATCCACTACACTCATGTGCCCAAACAGGCCCCCGCCACCAGGGGGGGGAAACACTCGCACCCCCCTAAGGGAAAAGAGCTAGATAGACCCCATAGTAAATGAGTAGAACCTCAGTCTACTCCTTACCTGGGACTTCCTGGTGCCTGTTCCACTCGCTGTAGATCCTGCATTCATGTTGAGGCAGCAGCATGATGCTGGTGGCAGAAACTGCTAGTCTAAAATTTTCGTCCTTTCAGACGTCGGCAAGACCAGAAAGGTAATTGAGTATTTCTCTTTAGCCAATTGAGCCCCAGAAGAATCGTCTCCTTAACAACCAGAGCACTTTTTACAATTTTGCCACTGCGCTGCTTTAACTGGTAATTACAGTAAAAGTAACAAATATTGTGCCAACCCTAAAAAGCATAGTGGTAGTTGCTAATACAACAATCGGACAAAAATTGTAACGGTGCAAAAACAAATTGAAGCGCTATGTATAAGAGAAATAGGATGTTCTATTTCAATAATATGTATAGTGAAAATATTAAATTATGAAATTACAATATTGCACTCAAATATAAATATAGGGCTTTATCCCTATATATAATGTGAGTGACTAAAGACACAACCTGTGAACTTACAAGCAGCTGGTAAAATAGGACACATATGGCTATATGGCTATAAGAGTGTATATACACGGTGTAAAATATAACCAGGACTCAAACATCTAGGATTATGAGTATGAACTGTAGTGTTATATATATATATATATATATATATATATATATATATATATATATATATATATATATATATATATATATATATATATATATATAACCAAAAGTTTGGACACACCTTCTCATTCAAAGAGTTTTCCTTATTTTCATGACTATGAAAATTGTAGATTCACACTGAAGGCATCAAAACTATGAATTAACAAATGTGGAATTATATACATAACAAAACAGTGTGAAACAACTGAAAATGTCATATTCTAGGTTCTTCAAAGTGCTTCTACTGTATTGTACACTCTTGGCATTCTCTTAATGAGCTTCAAGGTCAACTGAAATGGTCTTCCAACAGTCTTGAAGGAGTTCCAAGAGATGCTTAGCACTTGTTGGCCCTTTTGCCTTCACTCTGCGGTCCAGCTCATCCCAAACCATCTCGATTGGGTTCAGGTCCGGTGACTGTGGAGGCCAGGTCATCTGGTGTAGCACCCCATCACTCTCCTCCTTGGTCAAATAGCCCTTACACAGCCTGGAGGTGTGTTTGGGGTCATTGTCCTGTTGAAAAAAAAATGGTCTAACTAAACGCTAACCGGATGGAATAGCATACCAAAAATGTAAAAAATGGTGCCTTTAATACCAGTAAAAAAATGACACTCCACAGCAATAAAAAAAAGCAAACGGTGGGGTAACAATGCTGTGGAGTGTCATTTTTTTTTACTGGTATTAAAGGCACCATTTTTTACATTTTTGGTATCGTGCTGGAGTGCGGCTGTCCAACTCCTTCTTTTCTTTGTTATTGCCTTGTGCATTTCCCGCACCCACTGGGTTTTTGGATCGTAACTACCACTGTGGAGCTCCTGTCTTGAGCGGTGTCTTTCTTATAGGGGCCCCAGATGGGTGCAGACAATGCCTGGAACCGGTTAAGATGATCCTGAAAGTAAAAACTCCACTCGCATCAGTCGAACCCTAAGCTCTGGAATACCAGTAATCTCCAGAGCCCAGCGAACGACCCAGAAACAAAACTAACTGTATTTAAGCCTCCCATAGACCCTTCCAAACAACATATAAAATCAGTATAAGTACAAGGAAGACCTAAGGAAAAAACCTCTGAGGACGGTGAAGTAACCACTCAAAAAAAAAAAAGTAAGGTGCATTTGGACATTATCGGCTTCCAAAACCAGACACAAATTAGGAAAAAAGGAAAGAAAGAGGGAAAAAAAGGGGAAGAATTGCCAGCTAGCAAAAGAAAAAATCAATCCTGTCCCGATCACTCCCGGAACTAGAGAAATTCCTAAATAAGTGGCCCAGGGTTCCCATGTTGACTCGAAAGCTGTGGAGGTCTTCAAGATAAAGCTGACCAGTTTCTCCTGAGTCAATATCCATGAGATCTTTCTCTTGGCAGCCGCCAGAGATACCCTAGGTAGTTTCCAAGCTTTAGCTAAAGTGATTTTTGCCCCTAGGAGCATAAAGGCTATCCATTTTCGACTATATTTAGAGACCTTAGGAATATTAGCATTCAATAAAGCTATTTGGGGAGACTGTAGAACAGGAGTCCCCGTAACTTTCCATAAAAGGCAGAACCTCTTGTTCCAGAAGCTCCGAATTTTCGGACATTCCCACCAAATGTGCAACATGGAACCCTGGGCCTGGCACCCTCTGAAACATTCCAAAGAGGTGGAAGGATACATCATAGCTAGCTTGGTAGGGACCAGATGCCGTCTCGTTAAGACTTTTACGTTGGCTTCTATTAACGCAACATTCACAATACCTTTAGACGCTCTTGTCACTGCTTTGTGCCACTCCTCCAGATCCCAGGTCTCCTGCAGGTCCGCCTCCCACGCATCCATGTAGGGGAACTTGGAGGAGGGTTCTGATAAAGACGAGTATATAATAGAAATACCCCCTCTGTGTTCTGTTCCTTGCCCACACCATCGCTCATAATTCGTGAGGAGGAGGTTTAGATTTTTTTCCACAGGGACGAAAGAGTGGTAAAAAGAGTGGTAAATTTTAAGGTACCTAAACTTCTCAGATTCTGGGAGACCCAATTTATCCCGGCAATACTCAAGAGAAATAGGGCCTGAAGAGGAGAAAAAGTGTCCTATTCTATACATCTCCTTATCTAGCCACAATTGAAAACATCTAATGTCCATCCCTGGACTAAACATTGGATTGTGAAAAACATAAGCTAAAGGCCTAATATCCAAAGACAGCGATTGAAATTGCTTCAAACCATCCCAAAGGGGGTTAGTGATTGAGATAGCATAGGGGATAAGATCGAAGGCCTGGATTTGCTAGGGCACCAAAGTAGGAAGTCCAAAGTATAGGAAGGAGCTGCCTGTCTCTCCAATATTTATCCAGTCAGGCTTTTCAAATCTAGAATACATTATTGAGAGTTCAGGCAGACCAAAGTAATCCTTCAAAAAAGCGCTAAGACACAAACAAATGCAAGAAGTCCCGTAATCATGCAAATGTAATTTATTACAAAATGAAGTCTGATGAGAAATATATATACAGTGTGGAAAATAAGTATTTGAACACCCTGCTATTTTGCAAGTTCTCCCACTTGGAAATCATGGAGGGGTCTGAAATTGTCATCGTAGGTGCATGTCCACTGTGAGAGACATAATCAAAATTTTTTTTTCCAGAAATCACAATTTATGAATTTTTAACTATTTATTTGTATGATACAGCTGCAAAGAAGTATTTGAACACCTGTCTATCAGCTAGAATTCTGACCCTCAAAGACCTGTTAGTCTGCCTTTAAAATGTCCACCTCCACTCCATTTATTATCCTAAATTAGATGCACTTGTTTGAGGTCATTAGCTGCATAAAGACACCTGTCCACCCCATACAATCAGTAAGAATCCAACTACTAACATGGCCAAGACCAAAGAGCTGTCCAAAGACACTAGAGACAAAATTGTACACCTCCACAAGGCTGGAAAGGGCTACGGGGAAATTGCCAAGCAGCTTGGTGAAAAAAGGTCCACTGCTGGAGCAATCATTAGTAAAATGGAAGAAGCTAAACATGACTGTCAATCTCCCTCGGACTGGGGCTCCATGCAAAATCTCACCTCGTGGGGTCTCAATGATCCTAAGAAAGGTGAGAAATCAGCCCAGGACTACACGGGAGGAGCTGGTCAATGACCTGAAAAGAGCTGGGACCACCGTTTCCAAGGTTACTGTTGGTAATACACTAAGACGTCATGGTTTGAAATCATGCATGGCACGGAAGGTTCTCCTGCTTAAACCAGCACATGTCAAGGCCCGTCTTAAGTTTGCCAATGACCATTTGGATGATCCAGAGGAGTCATGGGAGAAAGTCATGTGGTCAGATGAGACCAAAATAGAACTTTTTGGTCATAATTCCACTAACCGTGTTTGGAGGAAGAAGAATGATGAGTACCATCCCAAGAACACCATCCCTACTGTGAATCATGGGGGTGGTAGCATCATGCTTTGGGGGTGTTTTTCTGCACATGGAACAGGGCGACTGCACTGTATTAAGGAGAGGATGACCGGGGACATGTATTGCGAGATTTTGGCCAACAACCTCCTTCCTTCAGTTAGAGCTTTGAAGATGGGTCGAGGCTGGGTCTTCCAACATGACAATGACCCGAAGCACACAGCCAGGATAACCAAGGAGTGGCTCTGTAAGAAGCATATCAAGGTTCTGGTGTGGCCTAGCCAGTCTCCAGACCTAAACCCAATAGAGAATCTTTGGAGGGAGCTCAAACTCTGTGTTTCTCAGCGACAGCCCAGAAACCTGACTGATCTAGAGAAGATCTGTGTGGAGGAGTGGGCCAAAATCCCTCCTCCAGTGTGTGCAAACCTGGTGAAAAACTACAAGAAACGTTTGACCTCTGTAATTGCAAACATTGATTTTCTCAGGTGTTCAAATACTTATTTGCAGCTGTATCATACAAATAAATAGTTAAAAAAATCATACATTGTGATTTCTGGATTTTTTTTTTGATTATGTCTCTCACAGTGGACATGCACCTACGATGACAATTTCAGACCCCTCCATTAATTCCAAGTGGGAGAACTTGCAAAATAGCAGGGTGTTCAAATACTTATTTTCCGCACTGTATTTCCAAATTTCCAGCTTTGTGATGCAGAATATACAATGTGCAGTATGGATGATCCCAATGGATGTACGTCACCAGACCATAGTGCACAGCGCAATTGCAGACACAGAAACACTCCTAGGAGCTCCTTCCGAGTCCTGTCTCCACCCCTCCCGTTCAGCGTCAGTGAGACGTCCTGCACAGCTTGAACGGAGCGCACGTCCAGACTGCTCACAGAGCACAGAATATGATCACCTTACCTTCGGCTGTTTGACTGTCACCTCTCTCCCGAACGCCCATCCTTCCATCTGGGACATAGTAATCGTGAACTTCATTGTCAACCTTTGATGCCACTTGGCATCGGATCCTCTTCTCCCAGAGTGTGACTGTATGCCTGTGGGATAGGCATTCGCCTCATAGGAGTGTTTCTGTGTCTGCAATCGCGCTGTGCACTATGGTCTGGTAACGTACATCCATTGGGACCATCCATACTGCACATTGTATATTCTGCATCACAAAGCTGGAACTTTGGGAATATATATTTCTCATCGGACTTCAGTTTGTAATAAATTACATTTGCATGATTATGGGACTTCTTGCATTTGTTTGTGTCATAGCGCTTTTTTGAAGGATTACTTTCCCATTCACATCACTCCTGATGTGTTTATCCTTCTAGCAGCTTATTTACTCTGCCCATCACCATTTAGGGTACACTCATTCATCATTATCATTTGGTCACAAGTTTTTCATGTGTTTATATAGTCTTACTTCGGTTTTTGGCGCTGTCTTTGTTTTGTTTGTTTTTGAGAGTTGAGACAATCTAACTGCCTGATATTTAAAGAGGTCGGGAAGACCCAAACCCCCCCGTGTTTTAGGGCTACAAAGTACTTTTTGGGAAAGCCTATAACCCTTTTTTTTCCCCCATACAAATTTGACTACTTTCCCCTGGAAAGATTTAAGATGTCCCCTATTAATCTTAATTGGAAGGGATCTAAATAAGTAAAGGAGTCTTGGGAGTAAGGTCATTTTTATCGAGTGAATCCCAACTAACCATGAGATGTTAAAATGCGACCAAGTCTTAAGGTCATTCTCTAGTTTACTGCATATCGGAGGGAAGTTGGCTTTATATAATTGCTTGAATTTGGAGGTTAAATGAATCCCTTAACGGATCGAGGAGGAATTCCAATTATGTTTGAAGGAAGACTTCAGGTGATCAACCAAAGTGGGATGTAAGGAAACATTTAGAGCATGGGATTTAGACATGTTGACCCACAATCCAGAAATATACCCGAAAGTGTCGGAGTTTATTTATAATGGGAAGAGAAGTAATTGGAGAAGTGACAGAGAAGGACGTCATCAGCAAACAGTGCGCATTTGTGGACCGACTGTCCACAACTGACGCCTTTAATACTGTGATCTGATCTAAATGCAATTGCTAGTGTTTCTATTGCTATGGCAAAAACTAAAGGTGACAGAGGGCACCCTTGCCTCGTCCCTGTGGCTATACAAATGGGGTCAGAATAGTGTCCTTGTAACTTGATCCTGGCTTCTGGATTTGAATATGGAGCTCTCAAAAGTCCCAAAAGAGTCACCAAAACCCCAGCTTTTTAAAACTGAATAAATAAGTCCAAGACAAAAAATGAAAAAGCCTTCTGAAGGTCCAATGAATGGCCTTCCTGTCTAGGTCCCCCGTCCCACCCCGATTGAAGAATAGAGATGACATCAACCGCTCTCCTAACTTGGTCTGGGCCTTGCCTACCAGGGATAAACCCCACTTTTTCCTTATGAATGTAATGCTTAATAAAAGAACCTATTAGCTAAAATTTTGGTAAGGATCTTCAGATCATTATTAAGGAAATAGGTCTATACTTTTCAACATGTTTTTAATTTTTGTTGGGTTTAGGAATAACCGAAATATAGGCCAAATTGAGATGAATATCAATCGGGTCTCCCGTACGTTTAGAGTTAAAAAATGTAGTTAGGTGAGGAGAAAGCGTATTCATAAATGATTTGTAATATTGAGTAGAGAACCCATTAGGGCCCGGGGCCGACCCCACTTTTAAATCTTTGATTACACCTAAAGTTTCTTCAACCGAGATAGGGGCTTCCATAAAGAGGCTATATGTTCCCTACTCAGGGAGGGAATAGGGAGATTATCCAAAAAATAATTTTATGGAGGGGATCACTGCAGTATCACTATTCTGGTAAAGCTTAGAATAGAATTCTCGGAAGGAACTTAGAATACGTTGGGGTTGAGGGTAACGGCTCCGTCGCGCAATCTAATTTTAGGAAGAGTGTATGATCGAAATTTAGGGGAGAGTTTGTTAGCCAACAAGGTGCTCATCTTGTCCGTCTTCAAGTAAGAATTTGCCCCTGACCATCGGATTGACTTCTCAGCTGTGACTATAAGCACCAAGTTTAGCGCTAATCTTGCATTAAGTTGTGTAGATGGCACCAGAAACAGGTCTTTTTTATGCTGTTTACTGAGAGTTGCGAACTCCCTCTCGAGCTTCTCAATATCCAACGCCTTTTTTTTTTTTTCAGTTTTGGAAGCTATCTGAATGAATTTTCCCCTGATCGAGGCCTTGTGAGCAGCCCACAAAGTCTCCCCTGAAATTCCTTCTGTGTTATTTAGAAGGAAAAATTCCTGTAACGCTTTTTCTATTTCGACTGCTGTTTTAGGGTCATCCAGTAAAGACTCATTAAGTTTTCAATGGGACATTTGAACTCCGTTCAAAGTCATGACCACCATCGAGTGATCCGACAATGCTGTGTCTTTGAAGGCCTTGTGTACTGCAGGGATGTGTAAGGAAATGAGGAAGATATGATCTATCTTGGAATAACATAAATGGGGGTTTGAAAAGTGAGTATAATCTCGCTTCATTGGATTTAATTCCCTCCAAATGTCGACTAGACCATGTTGGTAAATTAGTTTCGCTATCTTAAAGCTATTCTTAGAGGGGTGGGTTAGTTGTTTAGAAGGGATCTTCAACTTATCCAGACCTTGGTCAAAAGCTATATTTGAATCACCCCCAAATATCACGATTCCCTCCAGCAATGCCTCCAGAGTGAGAAACATTGTTCGACAGAACCCTGCCTGACCTTTGTTAGGGGCATAATAGGAAACAAACCCCTTCACTAAAATGAACCTCCCCTCCGGGTCTTTGTAAACTAAAGTGTCTTTGAACTTGCACGTTTTTTGCGAATAAAATCGCTACCCCTTTTGTTTTATTTTCTGCACTTGCTAAAAGAAATTGTGGGAAATGGGCATGAAGACAGGACGGGGGAGAACCTTACGGGGAAATGTGTTTCCTGTAACATTACCACTTCCAATTTTTGGGAATGATAGAAATTTAACATTTTCCTCCTTTTTAATAGCCGAGTTCAAACCCTGAACATTATGTGAAGCTACCTTCATCGCTGGAGATGATACATTGTTATGAGCCATGGTGTGTGATAAAGGAAAATAGAACATTGAATGAATGACTTGCCGCCAGGAGCGAAGAAAAAGCCAATGAACAGGAGCCCAGGACCTGGAGTGGAGTGATGGGAATGATGCATCTGTGAACTGGCAAGCAAAGAGAAGAAAAAAGAAAAGAAGAAACCTGGTGACCCAAAGTGGGTCGGTGAGGCTGGGAGGGGTAAGGACCCCGCTCCACCTCACCCAAAAACATAACCCAGTGACCCAATAAATCGGGTCACAAATCCATCCCCCGAACATGATCTAACCATGATCAGAAAATGGATGGAGGTGCATGACTGCTGCCTCGGCCAAAACCAACCCCGTAAAACAAAACGAATAGACATTAAATGACAACAAATCTATGTAGAACTAAATCGAATGAAAAGCTAACTATGCGGATCCAACTTTTGAACAAGATATTTGACATACCCCATGAAGATAAAAATGAGACCACATCCAACGGGTGACATGTCGAAGGCAGGAACTGAACAAATGGATGGGACAATCCCTGAATGAGGAAGAAATAAAAAGGGGGTGAAAAAAGGCAATCCTAACTTCCGCAGCATCAGCTGTGAGATTAGGCTTTGGTACGCCTGGACTTGGTAGACTTCCACAACAGAGAGGAAGGGCTCATAGGTGTAGGGTGCTTGGAGGAACCCCCCTGCAGATTTGAAATGTTCATTGCAGAGTCTTGCGCGATGAATTTGAGATCCAGTAATAACCGTTCGCCCTCAGGAAAAGAAGCAAATGAATGAGTTTTCCCTTTGTACGAGAATTTTAATGCGAAAGGGAAGGCTCACCAATATTTAATCTCCCTCTGAGGATTGAAAGCAGTGGTTTAAGAGCCCTGTGCCGTTGAATAGTCATAGAGATATCCACAAAAATCTATCTCATGACCATGGAATGTTAAGTAGGAACTTTGGGAGATTTTCATAATCTCTTTCATGCTCTAGAAGTGAGGTTTAACCACCATGTCCCTAGGTGAACCATCTTTCCTGGGAGGGCCAAGGGATCTATGGGCCTTATCTAGCTCCAACTTATGAGGGGCTAATGCTGGTAGAAGTGATTTGATGAGGTCCCTGACAGCCGTAGGGACATCAGAGATGGATTCTGGGATCCCTTTCTCTCAAATTATTCTTCCTAGAGTGATTTTTCAAGGTCGTCCAACTTACTTAGGGCTACATCCAATTGCTCCTGTAAGACCTGAATATGGTCAGTGTTTTGGTTGGCTCTTGAAACTGTATCTAGTTTCTGCTCAATGGCTTCCATCCTGGATCCCAGATTTTGAAAATCGGAATGATTGTCATGGGTAATTTTGTTTGCTGTTTGAGCTAGTCCCTTTTCTAGGAGCTCTGATAACTTCAGGAACAGGTCACCTGCATTCTGAGGAATATCCAGATCAGGGCCTCCAGGGGTAGTAGCATCTGCCATATGGGGAGAAGTAGCGCCTGAAGGAGTAACTAAATAAGTCCCCAGGGTGCGATCTAAGAGGGATTCTGTGGAGGAGGGGTCACCACAGGGGGAGCACAATTGGATGCCTGAGAAGTGAAGTTCAGCGTGGCAGTAGCCAGTACTTGCTTGCTTCCCGAAAGGCTTCCCCTGTGCGGCCGCCATCTTGGATTTGTGTGCAGCCCCCTCGGCGGGAAACTCTGGCCCAGATCGCGGCGGACGGAGCTGCCAAGCATGGGGAGGTAGCTGGGATGTTCCCCAAGTGAATCCCGTGGGGTGCAGGTGTCTTCCAGGCTTGGATCTGCTGCAGGGGAGGTAAGCCGGCCGAGTCAGAGCGGAGCTCCCGGATTACACATCCATCACGGAAGCCTCGCGCATGCGCTCCCCCAGTGGTTTGTTTCTTACCTGTGTCACATGAGTCACATGGGGTTGCTTGGCAGGCTAAAGGTGCTTAGCAGGATTGTTTCATAGGGGCTTGGTGAGCCCTATGAAAGGGTCACCCTTTTTAAGGCGGTGTTGTCACACACACCCAGGTACTCTGTTTGTGGCTATAAATGTCTTCCAAAAAGAGGGGTGAGACTAAAACTACAGGGAAAGGCACACCTATGTCATCAGTAGTTCCTGATGAACTTTGTCGTATCCCTAGTGTTGTATCCCCTGAAAGACCAGAGGCTTCCCAGCAATCTGTGCCGCTGTGCCCATCTGGTATTGTACCTACAGTCAACACTGTTGTTTCACCCCTTATCACTAAGGATGAACTGTCCTCAGCGCTGTCCGGGTTAGAGCACAGGATTCCTGGCAGGATTGCCTTCATCCCACAGAGTGGCAAGAAGCATGGAGCCTCCTAGTTTGGAGGAGAAATGGGCTGAGAATGGGGAAGAGCTAAAAAGCTCACGATTCAGTGGAGTGCCTGGCAGATGAGTCTCCTTCCACGCAATCTGGACAAAGATATCCAGTGGATGTCTGCCTCGCAGTTGCCTCTTATCCAGATCCTGACCGAAATGCCTTTTTAAGTTGCCCCTTTAAAAAAAAAAAGAGGTAACTGAGCCCCCCCCCTGTTCTCTCTGGGATCCCTGAGGCCTCTCCAGGCCGCACAGTATTCCCCCTACACCCCTTGCTGGAACAGGCAGTGTATGCTGATTGGGAAATCCTGATTCCTAATTCCTTCTTTTTTTAAAAGGTTTTCCTCTCATATCCCATGAATGAAAGGTCTGTTAAAAATGGAGCATGCCAGCAGTAGATGCAACAGTCTTTCTTAACCACTTCGTATTCGGGCCATTGTAGTTTGACGGCCACTCTACAATGCCGGCAGGCTGTCTATTGACGTCCTCGGCTCCTCTGGCCACTGGGGGCGCACTAGCGTCGTTGGGTCACTGAGGTGCCAATGCACGTGCTTGGCAGCCGCAGTGTCTGCCACGTACCTGCGATTGCCCATTACACAGCCAAGGACATGGATCTGTGTGTGTAAACCACGTCCTGTCAGGGAAAGTAGACCAATGCTGTGTCTCTTGTACATAGGGACACAGATCGGTCACCTCCCCCAGTCAGTCCCCTCCCCCCCACAATAAGAATCGCCTAGCAGGGAACACATTTGATCCCTTCCTTGCCCCTTAGTGTTAACCCCTTCCTTGCCAGTCACAGTAATCTGTGCATATTTATAGCAGTGTTCGCTGTATAAATGTAAATTTTCTCAAAGATGTGTCCGCCATAATGTCGCAGTCCCAATAAAAATCACAGATCGCCGCCATTACTAGTAAAAAAATAAATAAAAAAATAATTTTATCCCCTATTTTGTAGGTGCTAAAACTTTTGCGCAAACCAATCACTATACGCTTATTGCGATATTTTCGTTGTTTATAGCGCAAACAATAAAAACCGCAGAGGTGATCAAATACCACCAAATGAAAGCTCTATTTGTGACTGAAAAAGGGACGTCAATTTTGTTTGGGAGCCACGTTGCACGAGCTGAAATTTTTCCTGTGCAGGAAGGTAGTATATGTGCCCAGTAAGCAAGTGGTTAAATAATAAATTAACTCATCCAGTAGGTAACGCACAGGGCCTGAGAGACCCTGTGGACAAGAAATTGGAGTTATTAAGGGCTTCCTTTTTTTCTTTGACCAGTTCAGCTCTTTTAGCCAGCTGTTGCAGCAATTGGTATTTGCCAGTCTGTAAGGGATCGGATCAAGAGGCCTAACCAGGAGGATGATCTGCCTAAATATAAGACAGATATTCATTGAGTGCTGTGTTTTTTGCTTTTGATGCCTTAAAGTGGATGTAAACTCGAACAATTTGTATTTTTTTTTTTTTTTTTACGTCAATGTACAGTATAAGACTTCCTATCAACTGTGCCCAATCCTGCCACACAGTTAATCCAGCTCTGAACAATCCTCTTTTATTGTTCAGTGAAATAAAACAGACTTGGAGGAAAACCTTAGTCCGTTCCGCCCCCCCTGCTGTGAATGAATGCTGTGGTTATTTACATATCTCATGCCCAAGCCTGGAGACAGGCATTATTTTTTATACCCACCACCACTCCCTTTTTTTAAATCATGTGGTAACTTTTCTGGATTTTAACTGGATGTTGGTGATCAAAGCAGAATTTAGTGCAAGAAATACACAGGAAAACATTAATGTTGACAAGGGGAGTGTAGAGGAGGGCGGAGATCTACTGACTTCACTTCTTATAACAGACAGAGGGAGAACATTTGACAGGTAAGGATACATGCAGGAGGCATCTATATCCTTATAGATCAGCACTATGGCAGTAGTTTAGAAAGGATGAAAGTGGGTTTACATCCACTTTTATACAGCAGGTTTCTCGTCTGGCTCTTGGGTCTGTGCATATCTGCAAACTTTATGGCTAAAAAAATGGTCAGCCTAGCTTCCTTGTAAAAAGATATTGGCAAGTTTTCCCTTTTATGGGGAATATTTATTCGGTGATCGCTTGGACAAATGGATCCAAAAGATTTCCGGTGGGGAAGAGTTCTCTAATTCCTGTGAAGAAAAACACCAGACATCCCTCATTTAAAACTTCAGGGACTGCCTCCTCAAAGGTCTCCGCATCAGGGTGGTTACACTGCCCACAGGGCGCTAAGGCCAGGGGCTAGGCCAGGGCTAGAAAAAGCCCTGGGTCTAAAATTCTTCTAAACTCTGCACCAACCCCTCATTCTGATTGGAATCCCCCACTCCTTCGAGTGGGGGGGAAGGTTGCTGGAGTTTGCAGACATTTGGAATAGAACAATTCGGGACAAATGGATCACCTTACTTATAGCTAGCAGTTACAGGCGGCAGTTGCGGGGGATGCCCCCCTTCAGAGGTTAAGATCCAGCGTTCCCTCGGATCCTCTAAAAAATAAAAACATCTACATCAGATAGTGTATCAAAGAGTAATTGTAGAGGTTCTGATACTCAAAAGGAGCACAGGGTTTTTCTCAAACCTGTTTGGACCCAAGATCCCTGAACGAGTATCTAACAATACAATCCTTTTGGATGGAGTCTGTCCACCCAGTAGTAACCTCGCTTCAGAGGGGAGACCTTTTAGCCTCCATCGAGGGGAAGAGAGAGAGAGACCCCTAGGTGTTAAGTGTGCAGCCGGGGGTACAGAGAAAACAGCTGTCATTTCAATAGCCGTGTTCCCCGTCGCTCGCGGTCAGATACAGCCCGGCCCCCTGGTCCTGGGAATTTAATTGACAAGATCACCCGTTACTGGGATTGGATGGGTGATCTGTCTATCAAAGTTCCCCGGCCAGGGAGCGGGGCTCTATATGACGTTGTGCGGCGGGAACATGGCTATTGAAATGACAGCTGCTATCACTTTCTCCTGCTGCACTCTGATCACCTGGGCGGCTCTCCCTTTCCTCGGCTCCATTGGTAGGCTACAAGGTGGACACAAGGCTCCATGGTGGGCAGTGGGGACACGGCTGCATGGTGGACACAAGGCTCCATAGTGGGCACTTGGCACCTGGCTGCAAGGTGGACACAAGGCTCCATGGTAGGCACTGGGCACAAGGCTCCATGGTGGGCACTGGGCACATGGCTGCATTGGTGGGCACAAGACTGCATTGGTGGGCACACCGCTGCAAGTTGGACACAAGGCTCCATGGTGGGCACGACTGCAAGGTGGGCACTGGGCACACTGCTGCAAGGTGGACACAAGGCTTCATGGTAGGCACTGGGCACACAGCTGCATTGGTGGGCACAAGACTGCATTGGTGGGCACTGGGCACAAGGCTGCTTGGGCACAAGGCTGCATGGTGGACACACACAGCCTGCATTGGTGGGCACCGTTACAGTTGTTAATATTTATTTTAATAACTTAATTCTAATAACTTAATTCTGCATAATACATTTAAGTGTCATTTTATGAGCGCGTGTTTATGGGTGGGACAACTGGTGGCGAGTAACCCTTGAGGCCTGGCTAGTAGCTCCGGACTTGAAATTTTGAGCCCTGCCTTAGGGTTATATCGCCACCTTCAGGAGAGGACTAGGCAGAACATGTTAAAAACAGCAAACTTGCACAGTACCAGGGGGCGGTCCTACTGGCTATAACCCCTCAGACTGCATTCAGCAGCTCAAGTTTTTTCTGCCTAGTGTAGAAGGACCTGGCGCCCGGTGGGGACCATTGGTCATGGAGATTTTACATTTTTTTTTTCTACTTTTTGATTCCTGAAGATCTACTATTTTTTTAAATCACTTCTTTTTTATTCATTGTATACATTTATCATACACTTGTGCGGATATTCAAATACAAAATACAGTGCATATTAAATGGGTAAAAAGATATGTAAAACTCTAGTTTCCAGACTCGCTCCCTTTTCTTGACTATATCCCCTTTGTGCATTATTTTGTGCGTATTTCTATTTACCACCCTCCCGCCCTTCCCTACCCACACCACCTTATCGTGACCATTTAGTTTTTTCTCTCATTTATTTTCTTGTTTTCGTACACTACTCCTTCCTATTCCTTCTATTTACCTCCGTATTCTATCCCTTATCGACTGTGGCGGAGAAAGTCTGTTGTCGCTCAGCCATGTTTGCCAAATCTGATCGAATTTCCCAGTTTCCCCCCTACGACTATATGTTAGTCTTTCTCTAAGAAGTAAGGAATTTACTAGTAGGATCCACTGCCTTCCCGTGGGGACCTCTGGTGCCATCCAGTATCGTGCTATAAGTTTTCTTGCTAGATATAGTACTCTAGTTAACATTGTATAAATTCCTTTTGGGAAGGTATCCGCCTCTATGGACCCCAATATATATACCAGAGGGTCCAGTGGGATGGGTGTCTGTGCAAGTCTACTTATGCACTGGGAGATCTCCTCCCAATACCGGTGTAGTTTTGGACATCTCCAGATCAAATGTATAAAATCGCCCTGATGTATTTTGCACTGTGGGCATAGCGGGGAGTCTCTTCCTCCCCACCTGTGCATCTGCTCTGGTGTTCTATATGCCCGGTGCAAAATAAATAGCTGTGACAATCTATGCGATGCTGATAACGATACAACGGGAATACATTCTACGGCCCTTTTCCAGAGGCTTTCATCTATATTCCCTACATCTTCAGTCCATTTGCTGCGACATTTTAAGGATGTATAATCCTGAGCCCTGGATAGTAGTTCCCTATGTATTTTGGAAATTAGTCCTTTCCGATCCTCCATTCCAAGTACTGCCTTGATTAAGGGGGCGGTCGATACTGTTAGGGATTGTGTTTTTTTTTTCTTTCAATCGTCTTTATTAAATTTTCAAATACAAAGTACACTACAAACATTGTACATCGTGCAACGACACATATGGGAAGTACATGTAACAAGAAGGAAATTATCAGCTATCATGTTGTTGGTATTCAATGTATTTTGATTAAACATGAAACGTGGTTTCCCCCTCCCCCCTAGTCACCCCAATTGGGTTCATTCTGTGACTCGGGGGGGGGGGGGGGGGGCAAACCGGCCTAAGGCCCTTGTGTGGGGGGGCACCCCACAGGGCGATTGTCAGGAAAAAGAAAATTACATAGTAAACAGAACCAGCAAGCAGGTGTAAAAGCGCAAAAGCAAGTTCACTTGGACTATGACCCAAGGGGGAACACATTGTTCGGTCAAGAAAGGTCTAGTTAGTGTGCAAAGGTGTATGTTGTTTTAAATGGACATTGCAGTTCTAGAACAGCATACCCAGGGACTCCAGGCAGTCCGGAGTTTTGTGCTTTGGTTGGCGTTGATCGCCATCATAGTTTCGTAACTGGAGTGTAGGTCCACAAGGTCAATAACCTGGTCAATGGTCGGGGACTTCTCAGATCTCCAAAGTCTCGTTAGGCAGAGTCTGGCGGCCAGAAGGATGTGAGTAGTAACGTATCTAAAGGGGTAGGGCAAGTCGTCAATGGTCAGGTTGAGCACTGCAAGCTCCGGATTCGGGGCCACTGATCTATTGGTAATAGTGGAAATTAGCCTAAACGTGTTGTTCCAAAACTTTTGGATATAGGGGCAGGCCCAGAACGTGTGAAGCATGTCTCCTTTAGATGATTTGCATCTCCAACACAAGTTGGACGATTGAGGGTTAACTCAATACAGGTTAAGCTTTTATATTTAGTAGGAATTTTGTAAATTGTGTGTTTTTATCTGCTAAAACGCAGCAACAAACACTTGTGGGATGCCAACAGCTTGCAGCCTGAAGAGCCTTGTAGCTTGCCTGAAGGGAGAAAAACTCTTGCTGCTGAGGAGTCCAGAAATCAAGCCTATAAGTATTCCAAGTGTTGAGTCAGAACCAACACCGACTTCTCGTCTGACTGGCGATCTCCACATCCTCCCTTAATTCTGAGGCAGTAGCTGCTCTCAGAAGGACGACGTCCAGATAGCCCACGATTGCGATCCCTCACTGCCTCAGCAGAGCCAGGATCGGGGTGAAAACTCTTGGTGCTGAAGCCAGGCCAAAAGGGAGAGCCACAAATTGGTAGTGGTCGTCCTTGACCGCAAACCGCAGAAATCTGATGCCCGGCTCATTTGGGGACATGCACATGTGCGTCCTTGATGTTTAAGGATGCCAGATAATCCCCTGGATGGAGCTCAGCGACCACACAGCAAACTGATTCCATCCTGAACCTTTGTACCTTTTAAAGGTGTTGAGGGCCTTAGGATCCAGGATTGGATGGACCCCTTGTTTCTTTGGGACTACAAACAGAATGGAATAGAAACTCTGAAACCCTTTCGGTGACGGCACAGGTACTATCACCCCGCGCATCAGCAGGTCCTGCACTGCCCCCAACAGGGCTTGCTGATGAGCCGGAAGATGAAGGTTTGGAGGGAAAAAAAATCTGGTGGACAAGAAACTCTTGTACCCCGATGAATCCACTTTGCAGACCCACTGGTCGGAAAGTAGGGAGGTCCACCGAGCTGCAAACTCTCGAAAATTACCATTCTTATGGTGTCATCCATTTGGGTAATCCATTCCTTCAACGTTGGGGGATCAACCGCCTTACAATGCCGAAGGATTAATCTACGGGCCTGAAATAGAGCTCTCAATATGGCCTGCCTGCTAATATCGTTCATCAAGATATTGTCCATAATTCCCAAAAGACATCGTTTCGGGTCAATAGGTATGCTAGTCAGATAAACCCTGCTAAGAGCCACAACCCCCGACCAGGATAGATGAAGCTTGGGGCACCGCCACAACAAATGAGTTAGGTCTCCATGGTCCCTTGCGCATCTAGTGCAGCTGGAGTCTGATCTCACACCCATTTTAAACAGCCTGTCGGGCGTGTAATGCACTCTGAGAACTATGTACAGTTGGGATAACTGCTGGGCCACATTCAGGGAGCACAACTGCACTGCCTGAAGTGCCTCCTCCCATTGCTCATCCTCAAATGTCCGCACGTCCCACTTAGTAGATACCGCAAGGGGAAAACCCTCCAAGTATATATTCAAAATCATGGAGTAAGCGCTAGAAATCCCTTAAACTGAGATACCTTTGGCCATAAATTTAAATATTGGTGTTTGCGAAAGAACCCACAGGCCCCCCCTGCCTGTGCCATCACAGCATGCCTCAACTGCATGCAATGGAAGAGCATAGATTGTGGAAGGCGATACCTCTCCCTCAGTTCTGGGAAGGGGATCAGATTACCCGCCTCAAAAACATGTCTCAGAAGAAGTTTAACACCATGCCTCCTCCACCGCAGTACACTGTCGAGGCCAGTGACATAGCACATCAGGGCCCCAATGGGATCAGACTGCCCCCCTACCACCCTCAAGAATCTGACTTTCCGGCATAACCTTCTGGTTCGCTCTAATCAAGGCTGCAATGGGCTCAATGGCGACGGCAAAGAAGCGGTGAGAGCGGGCATCCCCTATGCAGGAGAAAAGGTTTTGAAACCTGCTCCGCCTTCCTAATCACCGCCCTGGGCGAACAATATAACAGATTCACCCACGACAGGAACTGTTCGCCAAAGTCAAATTTGCCCATAAGAGCCCAAAGATAGCCCCATTCTATGCTGTCAAAAGCCTTATGGGCATCCAACGACAATAGGGCTCTATTCCCCATGTGTTTAGATAAAATCTGCGGAGATTGATGGCTGTGCACTTTTGGGGCATAAAGCCAGACTGATCTGTGTGAATGATAGAGGAGATGACCTTGTTGAGTCTCAGAGCCAGGACCTTCGCTAGGATATTAATATCGCTCTGTAAGAGAGAAATCTGCCTGTATGAAGCCGGGTCAAGTGGGTCCTTTCCTGGTTTTAAAAGGAGAACAATACAAGCTATGGTCATAGAATCTGGTAAACACTGTTTCCTGGCATAAAGAAGTGGCATGGCAAGACTATACCCCCATACTGCTTGAAAATTTCCATGGGAAGACCATCGTCTCCTGGGGATTTAGAATTAGGAAAGAGACAGAGAGCCTCCTGTAGCTCCTCCAGCTTAATCGATGAGTCCAGGAATACCCGCTGGGTAGCCGACAAACCGGTCAGCTCAATTCCCCGCAAGTAGTCCTGGAACTCTTATATCTGAATAAGCCACCCAGGATCTGTATAAGTCAGAATAGAACCTAACCAACTCCTCCATAATTTGCTTGGGAGTATTCACAAGCCCTTCCGTATTAAGTGCACCGATGGATGGGGATGTTTGGGACGCCTTCACTATTTTCGCTAGCAAACAGCCTGTCTGCTCACCCTCCTCAAAGAAAGCCTATTAAAAAAAATGTTTTCCATCAGCCGTCTCCCTAGTAATCCTATCCACTGCCTCCTGTGCTGCCATCCACGCCTCCCTAGCCACATCAGAAGAGTCAGCAATAAACTCTGCCTCCAATCTGCTCACCAATAGTTTGGATTGTTCCCGTACCCAGTTTTCTCTGGCCTTGATACCCGTAACCTCCATTATCAAGATTCCCCTGAGAAACGCTTTAAACGTCTCCCAGGTCAATCCCAAGTCAGAGTGATCCTCATGACGCCGCCAAAACCCAGCAATCTCCTCCGCAACTCGTTTGTGAGAAGGGAATAAATTAAGCCAAAAGGCGTTGAGCTTCCAGGGAGCCCAAGGGAGATTCGCAGCGGGCCCAACGATCAGGCTTACCACAAGTGGGGAGTGATCCAATACCCCTCTCACCAGGTATCTAAGATCCTCCAACAGGTTAGCCGCTTGGGGTGAGCATAAGCATAAGTCAAAGCCTGACAGGGAGAGGTGAGTTTTAGAAAAACAGGAGAACAACTTTTGCTGTGGGTTACGGCTACGCCACGGGTCAATCCACCCCACCACCTCTGAACTTCCGCAGTGCTGTTCGAGCTCTGTTGCGGGAAGCCAGAGGAGGCGGATGTTTGTCTACGACAGGATCCATATAAGAATTTATATCACCCACGATAATAAGCAGCACATCAGGGTGATCCAACTGGTACATAAGCAATATCCGCAATACCTCAGAGTTAAATGGAGGGGGTACATACACAGCAGCAATGATACATTTCAATTGACAAATTTTACACAACAAAACCACAAAGCGCCCCTCATCTATCAATTTGTCCAACAGAATAAACTCCAGTGCTTTATTGACCAATACACTCACCCCCCTTGAATAGGAGGTATGAGTGGAATGGTAGGCCCAACCCACCAAAGAAAAACCCAGGCAGGAAACCATGTCCGGCACCAGATGAGTTTCCTGCAGGACATATATAGCAGGGGAGTACTTTTTCAAAACAGTAGTGACCATGGTGCGTTTTAGGGGGCTTTGAACACCCCTAGTGTTCCAGGAAAGCAATGTGACAGTACTCAAACAGTCTTATGACCTGAAAAAAGTAACGGAACATGTGTACCCTAGGCGCCTTAGGGTGTGCATTGGTCCAGTGCGCCAAGTGTATCGAAAACAAAGTACCTGCGATCTGCGTAGCGTATAACAGAAAAACACTCTCCAGGCCCCCTCAGATTCAGGAGTGTCCTGCGAGCACATCTACACTGTTCAGAGCTGCAGCTGTGATAATAAAAGAACAGAGCAAAGAGAACAAAAACATGTATGCAACCAGCAAACAAGACACCCCAGTGACTGCAAGGAGAGCCCTCCATACCGTAGGACACAGGGTGGGGGTAGCAAAGGTAAAAGAAAAAGGAAAACAAAAAAAAAAAAACAATCAGAAAAAAAAAACTGAGAAAAACTGTAGGTCAAGCCAAACATCTTGGCCCTACACTTCAAATGCCACTTGAGGAAAACTTCCACAAGGACAAAAACACGAAAAATCACTAAATTGCTTGTTAGATGAATTCACTTGCTCACAGCGCTGGTGAAAAAACTGTAGGTTGTGACTTCCCAGCCAAACTTGGTTAAACTAACCTGTACCGAACCGGAATCTGCGAAGGCTATAAATCAGTCATCCTCTGCCGCTGCTGCCCTGTCCTCTTGGCGAATAGCATGTTCGTTGGCGTCCAGCCAGGATGACGCATCAGTCGCCGATACAAAGAAATGGGGTTGACCGCAAACTATGGTCCGAAGCTTCGCTGGGAACAGCATGGCGTACGAGGCCCGTAGACTTTGCAATCTTCTTGAAAATCGGAGAATCTCGCTCTTTGCTTCTGTATTTCCGCAGAATAATCAGGATAAAATGAGACACTAGCTCCATTAAACAGGATATGGTGTCGCTCCATTGCCTGTCTGAGCACTCACTCTTTATCATTATAGTTGAGCAACCTGGCAATCATAGTGCGCAGCGGCTGCCCTGATGGGAGGGGCCTAGTTGGAACTCTGTGTGCGTGCTCCACCGAATACAACCCGGTAAACACCTCCTTCCCGAATACTTGGAGACATTGTTCAATAAATTTGATGGGGTCCCTGCCCTCCGTTTTTCGGGGAGCCCCACTATGCGGACATTGTTTCGTCGTAAGCGGTTCTCAATGTCGTCGAATCTGAGTTAATTCGCCCTGGCAATCCTAGCAGTAACTTGCGCGTCTCTAATGAGTGGTGTCAATTTGTCTTCCAAGTCGCTGATGCGCCCCTCAGCAGCAGTAGTGCGCTCCCTTGTCTTCTGTAAATCATGCCTAATGAACCCCAATTCCTCCTTCAAGGTTTCAAAATGCTCCTGCAAGGTGTTTATTGATGCTGTGCACTTATTTATTTACAGCACACAGTATATCAGCTAGGGAAGGCTGAGCATCACTCCAGTTCTCCTCGTCCTCCTCCAATTCCAATAAGTCCTGCTCTGGAGAGACCTCAGGGCCATGAATACCTGTCTCCCCCTCTGCCTGCGTGTGGAAAACTGCAAAAGTAGCCGACATGTCCTCCCCACTTCCACGTGCTGCTGCACTCGTTAGCCTCTGGGCATAGTAGAGCATGTCCTTGGGGGGGGGGGGGTCTTTCCCTGTCCCTCGAGGGGTTTTAAGAGGCATACCCGTGTCCTTGCCTTTCTCCATGCCTCGCGTGTGCTGCGAGAGAGGAGCCACGGCACCATGTTTGATTTCAGGCGGCCCGCTCTCCGTCTGCTTACGGGTCAGCATGGCTTCCACGATCACCCCCAAAGTCACCAGGGGTATCCAGAGGGGTGCCTGAACCAAGTCTGCCTCGATTCTGAGAGGATAAGTCGGCTGAGAAGAGGATCGTTGTAGGATAGGTGCGGGAGCTCCACAGAAACAAAACAATCCTTAGTGGAAAAGGAGAGCCCTAGCCTATGGCGTGGCTTCTTAGCTTTTCTGGATTGTGGGAGCAGCGTGCTCTTGCCCCCCATAACATTCTTAATGTCATCCAGCGAGGCTCCAAAAAGTCTCTTTCTGAAGGGCAAATCCGCCAGAGCCTTCAGAGATGTCTGGTCCACGGACCAGCAAATCAGGCGCCGTAGCACCATAGTAGATACTGAGGCTCTAGAAGGCAAAGGAGCTGTATCTAAGGCCGCATCGCAGACATACTTAAGGCCCTGCACCAGCTGGTCTGCTAGTTCCACGCAGACCGGGAAAGCATATTGCTTTTTCAACTGACGGTGCAATAATTTTGTCCATTCAGTAAGCGTCTGACACTAGGGTCGTGGCCAATTCTGGCCATAACGCTGACCCCCCACCACCATGAACATGAACCGGGCCATCGCCTCGGCCCTCCTGTCTGCAGGGTCCTTAAAAGCAGGGGTCTCCTCTACCGGAATCGTGGTCACTTTATTTAACCTGGACACCGGGGGGTCCACAATCGGGGGAGATGTCCATTTTTTCAGGAAACTCTCCTTAAAGGGGTAATGGATCGTCAAACCTTTTGGGACCGAAAAGGCCCGCTGCGGCCGTTCCCATTCTTTGTAGATTAACTTATCAAAATAAGTTAGGCAGGGTAACACCTTAACCGTGCGGGCCGGCTTGTGGGACCCAAAAAAGACTGACACCCCAGAAGATGTCCCCGCCGCATCCTCTCTTTAGGGTATTCCACACCGCTGTGATAAGTTCTCCAACAAGCACCTTCTCCTGCGCTGACCCAGACACAGAGTCATCCTCACTGTCTGAATGGTCGTGGTTCGCATCCTCTGACAAGTCAAAACAGGGGCCGTGTGCCACAGCCAGGCCAGAGTCTGAATCTGAGCTGTCCCCATAAGACTGTAGGGGAGGAGGCATTTTTTACCCCCCTTGCGCCCGCACGCTGCTTCCACCCTGGCAACAAAGGACTCCGGGACCGCAGACAAAGCGTTTATAGGCAACGCAGGTGCAGGGGAAATGGTTGCCACCACAGGGATGTCTGAAAAAGAAGCGCCAGCTTCTGACACCATGCTGACCCGGACTCGTCTGACAACCTGGGGACCAAGGCAAGGCACACAAAAAAGTCCACCCTCCTAACTGTCACAGACTGAGGGGCACCCCGCAAGACTCAGCCTGACCAAGGTACTGCACTGTACTGCACTGCTGTCCTCCCTCCCCTGCAGCCAGTACACAAAAAAAAACCACACCAGAACACCCCCATTATAGCCAGGAAAAACAGGGACGGACCCCTGACCCAGCATAGCCCCCTGCCAGAACAGAGGCCCCAGGAGGACCAACGATCATTCACACAGCAGCCCAACTGTTCCATCCTGCTGGGACAGGTGGAACTCCTACTTAAACATCATGTGGGGACTGCTGGGCGCATTCCTCCGACAGACCCATCACCTGAGAGGTACGGGGTGGCTGCTGGCCACGGCACACTGACTCGGACAGCAGTAGCCGGTAATATGTGTGCCCCAGAGCATATAGCTCACCGGCCACCCCTGGAGCAAACGGGGCATGTTGTGGCTGACCCAGAGCGTAGCTATGGTCTGCTCACGCTCGATGGCCGGGGAGACTACCAGGATCTATAATAACCAGCCCATCACCCAGCCCGGAAGTTAATAGTAGATCTATCTAAAATCTCCATGTCCAATGTTCCTCCCCGGGCGCCAGGTCCTTCTACACTAGGCAGAAAAAACTTGAGCTGCTGAATGCAGTCTGAGGGGTTATAGCCAGTAGGACCGCCCCTTGGTACTGTGCAAGTTTGCTGTTTTTAACATGTTCTGCCTAGTCCTCTCCTGAAGGTGGCGATATAACCCTAAGGCAGGGCTCAAAATTTCAAGTCCGGAGCTACTAGCCAGGCCTCAAGGGTTACTCGCCACCAGTTGTCCCACCCAGCCCGCCCATAGAGAAGATAGGTGTGAGGGAGCACTAGGTTAGTACTATCAATAAAGGGGGAGGGGAGGAGGAGCCCCAGATTAGGGCTTCTAGGATGAATGTCAGTGTGAAAGTGAGAAGGGGTGGGTGGAGTGAAGTGGTCATAGTCCCAAGGGTAGGCCCAGTTGCACAGGGGGGGATGGGAGTAGGGGGGAGAAGGGGAGGAGGGGAGGGGAGGGAAGGGGGGGATCATACCACCAATACATATTGATATAATGTTTAATATAACGATTGCTATGCAGATTACATGGGTTTATCAGATGAATGGAACTGGGTCACAAAGAAGCACTGAAAGAAGGGGTAACACAAGGTGTTATTATACTGAAATGGCGGGAAAGGTTGTAGTCTTCATGGGAAATGTACTTAAAGTTTATTTTTAATATATATATATATTTTTTTATTATTATTTTTTTTATTAGGTGGCTTATATAGAACTGTTTTCTGGCAGGGGTAATGGTGAATAGGAATAACATGGGTATAATGCTGATCACATGGAATGTCAGGGGTCTAGGGGACAAGATTAAAAGAAAGGCGATGTTTAAATATTTTGATGAAATGAAACCTCAGGTAATCTGTCTGCAGGAAACACATATGCGGCCTGATTCGGTGCATCTATTGAATTCACGAAAATACCCAGTACAGTACCACTCAACACACTCCTCCTATTCCAGAGGAGTAGGTGTGTTGATTTCAGCTAATGTAACTTTTGAGTGTCTCCAACAGCAGATAGACAGAGAGGGCAGATATGTCTTTCTATTGTGTAAAATTAAGGGTCTGGTGTGTATTCTTGCTTCAATATATGTCCCTCCACCGTTTACGGCAGCACCACTTAGGAATCTGGAGCAATTTATGGCGCTCTTCCCAGACGTACCGGTATTAACACTAGGCGATTTCAACAACACACTAGATAGAAGCCTGGACAGAATATCTCTATCACCTAGAGGGATGGGGCAGACGGCTAACAAAACAGCCTTTGCTTCATTGATCTCGGAAATAGGACTCCATGATGTCTCTCTCGCCAGACATGTAGACGAGAGATGCTATTCTTTCTACTCTGCCACACATGATGGACTCTCCCGCATTGATTTAGGGCTGGGGAATGAGTTGCTAATGCACCGGGTAGTGGACTTGGCCTATGAGCCCCGTCTACTATCCGATTATTCGCCATTTTGGGTAAAGCTCAATGTCATTAGGACATCGGACCGCATGCCCTGGAAACTGAACCCATATTGACTGACCCTGTTGCCACCTACGGATGGTACAGGGGAGGCTATACGGGAGTTCTATCACTTCAATAGGGGTTCTGCTAGCGCAGCAACTGTATGGGATGCACTCAAAGCATTCATGAGAGGCTGCCTGATTAAGGAGATCTCGGGTATCAAAACTGGCTCTAAGGAATGGGAAAAAAGGGTACGAGATGCACTGAAAGCTACGGAACAAGCCCTGGTTGCAGACCCCTCTCAAGAAAGGCATGACTCTTGGAGGGAGGCACAATCCCTCTATAACTCCGTTTTATTAACAGCAGCAGAGAAGAGCAGATACTTCCAACAACAAAGCTATTTTGAGGAAGGGGAAAACACGGGACGCCTCCTTGCTCTTATAGTAAGGGGGCAATGGAAAAAAAATTCAAATATTACAGCAATAGAGACGAATACAGGGGAGTTGCATACCACAGGGCCCGATATCCTGAAGGATTTTCAAAAATGTTATGAGGAATTATACTCCTCTAAAGCTAGATACAGTCCATCAGATATGACTGATTTCTTGCAATCATGTACCTTTCCACAGCTGTCTGACCTGATAGAGAAATGTTAAACTCGCCCATCACTATGCTAGAGCTGAAAAACGCCCTGCACGAGGCTTCGCTACATAAGTCCCCAGGACCAGATGGCATACCGGTAGAGGTATACTCTCAGTATGAAGAGATGCTCCTGCCGCCTTTGCTACAGACTTTGCAGGAGGTAACTGAAACAGGTACCCTACCAGAGAGCATGCAGGAAGCCATAATTATCGTCATATTAAAGCCAGGAAAGGATAAACTGTCGCTGGATTCCTATCACCCAATATCCTTGCTAAATGTAGATGTCAAAGCTAATGGCCAAAATAGTGGCCTCAAGGTTATCACGGGTGATAGGAAAACTGATACATAGAGATCAATGTGGCTTTATACCATCTCGTTCCACGGCGGATAATATTCGGCGAATTTATCTGAATTTGCAGATGCTGGTGGACAACCCGGGAGGTAGGGCCATTCTGTCACTGGATGCTGCTAAAGCATTTGACAGTGTGGAGTGGCCCTACTTCCTGGAGACCTTGGCAAGATTCGGAATGGGAGACAGGTTTATGGAATGGGTGAAGGTGCTATACTCTGAACCCAGAGCCAGACTCTGTATCAATAACAATCTTTCATCAGCGTTTAAGCTCTATAGAGGTACCCGGCAGGGGTGCCCATTGTCCCCATTGCTGTTTGCGTTGACGATTGAGCCCCTGGCCATCTCTATTCGCAATTCCACCGAGGTGGTGGGATTCCGTAGGGGCCAGAGGGAAGATAAGATATCATTGTATGCAGACGATGCGCTAATCTATTTAGGCGACTCTTCTGCATCGCTGCAGGCAGTGATGCAGATCATTGGGAAGTTCGGTTGCTTTTCGGGCTTTGCCATTAACTGGTCAAAATCAATCCTGATGCCTATAGACAAAATGGAGGGACCACTGCCACATGGAGCAGAGCAGATTGTTATAAGCAGCAGTTTTAAATACCTAGGAGTGGTGGTATCTCCAGATCCGGCGGAGTATCTCCAGCTAAATCTGGGCCCACTATTGGCTAGACAGAAGGAGAAATGCAACAGCTGGTGTAAACTTCCACTATCGGTGGTAGGACGGGCAAACCTAATTAAAATGATATGGGCACCACAGCTACTGTACGTCTTCCATAATTCCCCTATGTGGATTACGAATAAATGGTTTAAACAAATTGAAGCACTGATGAGAAGCCTGATATGGAAGAAGAAAACAGCCAGTATAGCCTAGCTACCCTTCAGTATAGAAAGGATAGGGGAAGCCTTGCTGTCCCACATCCTAAAACTTATTTCTTGGCTGCTCAGACTCAACACCTAGCGGGATGGGGACCAGAAAAGAACGAGGACACCATTTGTAAAATGGTAACGAGTTGTGCCCCTATATTAGTGGCAGCATCTCATCTGGAAATGGACCTCCCTAGCATACCAGGATCTGCCCCGACAAGTATTTTGCTTAAAAGGGTTTGGGGGGAGATTAGGAAAGCCTTGGGAGTAAAGGGACCGTTGCCCTTCACCCCGATATGGCATAATCCTAGATATCCGGAAATACAGGAATTAAGGGGATTCACTGTGTGGAAGGAGAAAGGGATACATTTTGTCGAGCAATTGTATGAAGGGGAGGTATTGAAAACATACGAACAGTTGTGTCGGGAATTCCAGTTAAATCCAAAGGGATTTTATCAATACCTCCAACTTCGACATGCATTACAGGCACAACAAAAAACACAATCCCGGGGGGGGGGGGGGGGCGTGGCCGACCGGAGCTGAAGATGGCAGCATAATCCCTCAGCTCAGCAGCCCGGGGAGACAACTAGCACCACAACTGCCCTATCCGCGACTCCATCCACGGCCATCCGTGATCAGACATCACCCGGGTCCATGGCAAGCACTTCTAGGAAGAGGCTGACGGAGTACAAGCCTCAAAAACTGACCGAGTTCGCCTTCAAGCCGGCGGGGGAAGGTTAGTGACTGTAAAGATGGCGCTGGCCACGGCGCGCTGCGAGGCTCCCCCTCAGATCTGCCGTCCGCTCTGATGGACGGATCGGGCACTTTCACTTCCCCTGTGTCCTCTGATCGGTCCCCGGACAGGGACCCCCTTACCAGCAGCCCGGCAAAGGCAAAAATGAGGCTGGATACGCCGCCGCACCGGCCGCCTCCGCAGCTAATTGAGGCCCCGGCTTTCCTCTCCAACCAGGCCCTACACTCATCTATGGCCTCCTTCCCCACCACAGGCCAGCCTGTCCTAGATTCCACCTTAAAAGACATGCTCCTGTCCCTGCAATCCTCCCTGATGACTGACCTCTCCTCCCTCTTCACTAAAATCACCTCAGATATTCATGCTATGGATGACAGGGTGACCTGCATTGAGAGAAATATGACAGACTGTGCTACCACTGTGAATGGTGTTATTGATGTATTTGAGGATGTCAGAGAGGAACAAACGTGGATGCGGGCAAAGTTGGCGGATTTAGAGGACAGGTCTCGCCGCAATAACGTCAAGCTCAGGGGTGTCCCTGAATCAATTCTGCCTGCAGACCTCCCTAAATACGCCAAGGAGCTCATACGCATAGTGCTTCCTGAAACGTCTCCCCGCGACATAATAATAGACAGAATCCACAGGATTGCAAAACCCTCACATCTCGCCGCCACTGTACCTAGAGATGTACTAATGCGAGTGCATTTCTACCATATAAAGGAAAAGTTCATATTTGGTGTTAAAGCTAAGGCACCCCTGCCGACTCCGTACACAGGTGTCCAGCTTTTCCCTGACCTATCGAAGTATACCCTTCAACTACGGAGGCAAATGTCACCAAAGGCCTTCAAAACCATAACATCCCGTACAAATGGCGGTATCCTGCTTCGCTAATTGTCACTCACAACGGTAATTCACACGTGATATCGGATCTCAACAAGGGTCTTCACCTGCTGCATGCCTGGAACATCCTGTCCGGTCCCTCCAATCAGTCCCCACCTAACAATGACCGGAGCACACCCCGCCGGAATGGAAATATGCACCCGGATTCGGTGGAGATGTCGTGATCCCCTGCGCAACATGGGGCCTACCACTTTAACCAGTCTCCCAGAGGCTCCGAACGAGAATTCCTTTAACCCTTTCAGTTCCTGTTGTTTTAGACTGTTAATTCCCCCTGTTGGAGGCCGCAGTTGTGTTCAACTCCGCCTTCTTGAATGAATGAATGAATGAATGAAAACTTATATAGCGCGGCACATGCGAACTGAATCGCCTCTTGGTTTGGTTGCCCTCCACCGTGGGTACCCCAAAGTTTGAACCACCTAGAGTCCTCAGCAAGCTCTTCTCCCCTCCCCCCCCTACTGTGCACTGTGACTAGATCTGATTAAGTTGCTATAACATATTGTTCTATCCGCAGTTCTGCTTCCACCTGTACAGACGATCCCTGGTCCTTCGCTGGTCTCCTTCATCTACTACGCCATCTGGTGACTACAGGGGTGGACTCAAGCTCTCCTAACTAAGTCCTTTTGTTGTTCTCCTTATTGCACTTCACGGTCAAGATGCCACTCCACATCCTCTCCTTGAATGTGAACGGGCTTAATCATCCAGCTAAACGTCACTCACTCTGGAAATCCATTCAGGCTCTTCACAGTGACATTGTCTTCATCCAAGAGACCCACCTCCTTCATTCGGACACTCATCTATGCAAAAACCCTAACTTCCCTCATGTATACCATGCTTCCCACTCCACCAAGTCCATGGGAGTCATGATAGCGATTAATGCCTCTACCGACTTCCAACCCCTGGATGTGCACGTGGACCCTGAAGGTCGCTTCATTATTCTGATTTGCACCATCGCCAACACAGCGTACACTTTAATCAACCTGTATGCCCCAAACTCCCTTCAGAAGAAGTTTCTCCACAAAGTCCTACGTTTAGGCAAACCTATTCAGAAGGGCCATCTGCTCTTGGGAGCAGATTTCAATCTCGCCCCAGATTTCCTCATGGACACCACGTCTGCAGCCAAGCGATGGGATTCACCGCTGAAAAAAATTCTATCTACCCACAATCTTTTCGACGTCTGGAGATGTCACCACGGAACCGAAAAAGACTTCACCTTTTTCTCCCCTAGACATAATTCGTACTCACGAATTGATCTGTTCCTGACAGACAAGACCCTTTTGCAGCAAATTTCCGCCTCGGCAATCCACACTGCCACATGGTCAGACCATGCCCCTATCTCACTCACTATAGAAAACACCAAGCGCCTCCACAACACTTTTGTATGGAGAGCGAATACCTATTTACTACAACACGATGAATATTCCCTAGAGATTGCTGACCATATCAAAAACTACTTTTCAATCAACGCAGGCTCAGTGTCTGACCCTGGGGTTGTGTGGAGAGCCCACAAGGCTTACCTGAGAGGTGTACTAATTAAGATAGGATCTCTTCATAAAAAGAGGAGGACGCAGCGCCTTGATGAGATAACATCTCAAATAACAGCCTTGGAATCCCAAAATAAGACTGACCCCCGCCCGGTACTGCTTGACCAACTGACTTCCCTTAGACGAGAACTTAGAACGCTTCTTCTACATTCCTATGAGTATCTCCAGAAGAAAATGAAAGCCACGGCCTACTCCACGTCTAACAAGGCCGGTAAGCGACTCGCACAACGTATTAAGACTAGACGCTCCAAAGCCAATATCTCTCAACTCTTTCACCCACACACAAACGCTTCCCTGACAAATCCCCAAGATATAGCTGACGCTTTCAGTGACTATTATAAGGACCTCTATAACCTACATCAAGACCCCCAGACTCCACAACCTTCACAAGATGACATCAACCGTTTCCTTCAAAGCATTCGACTGCCCACCTTGACGACTGACCAACTCTCCGCCCTGAACACTCCTCTGACCGATCAGGAAATCCTACTGACCATCAACTCACTCCCCTCGGGCAAGGCTCCTGGGCCTGATGGTATACCGGGAGAATACTACAAACGTTTCTCTGAACACCTAATCCCACACATGACTGAGATGTTCAATAACGCTGCCTCCTCCTCCCATTTTGCACCTGAATCTTTAAATGCTCTTATTGTGACCATACCGAAACCAGGGAAAGAGCCGACATTACCCCAAAATTTTCGTCCAATATCTTTGCTAAATTTAGATCTAAAAATATATGCCAAAACTATAGCAGGTAGACTGAAACAGATTATGCCCACCCTCATCCATAGGGACCAGACCGGCTTTACTATGGGTAGACAGGCCTCAGACGCCACAAGGAGGTTGATAAACCTGATCCACCATGCAGAGACGACCGGAACGCCTTCTCTGCTCCTTTCTTTGGATGCAGAGAAGGCGTTCGACAGGGTCCACTGGTCCTACCTTAGATCAGTACTCCATCATTTTGGCTTCCAGGGATTTATCTTCCACGCCATTATGGCACTCTACTCATCCCCCGCGGCTCAGGTATTCACAGCAACCGTGACCTCTCGCCCATTCCCCATCACAAACGGTACGAGACAGGGCTGCCCCTTATCCCCGTTAATCTTTAACCTGCTCATGGAACCATTAGCAGCACACGTTAGAGCCAACCCTTCCATCTCTGGCATACAAATTGGACACACTTCGCATAAAATCAGTCTATTTGCAGACGACGTCATTCTAATTCTTACTGACCCGGCTCCTTCCCTGGCAGAGGTACAAAAATTGCTCACATGGTTTAGCACTGTATCATACTATAAGGTAAACACCACCAAGTCGTTCATGCTAGACATCAACCTTGACGCAACTACCAAAAACCTGTTATATCTGCAACATCAGTTCAAATGGGCAGATAGAGAATTATCGTACCTAGGGATTAAGTTGACACGCACCATTAAGCATCTTTTTTCCGCCAATTTCCAACCCCTCCTCCAGAAGATCCGTTCAGACTCCCAACTAATTACCAAACATGAGATTTCCTGGTCGGGCAGGCTGGCAGCATTTAAAATGCTATGCCTTCCACAGATACTATACTACTTCAGAACGCTCCCCATACCTGTCCCCTCTTCCTTCTTTAGGTCCCTCCAAGCTGTCCTGAACCAACATCTCTGGAAAGGTAAACGTCCTCGGTGCGCACACTCGAAACTCATTAAGCACAAACTAGCGGGGGGCGTAGGCTCCATTGATTTCGAGGATTATTATTTAGCAGCTATCCTTACTCAATTACCTGAATGGTTCAGGGAGCAACCTAGCACTCCTTGGGGACAAATAGAACGATCCTCCCTAACCCGCCCCCCCCTTCGATCTTGGCTTTTGAGCACTCCACTGGGGACTACAATCCCGTCCGCACTCTTACCCACCATGAGGGCCACCGCGAAAGCATGGGTCAAACTGGTAAAGCACTCCACCTACTCGACTTCTGCCCCCATGGACCAAATTCCCCTAGATTCCCTACACTATCTCTCACCAGAACTACCTCTCACACGTTGGTCCCTCAAGGGTGTTCATTTTCTCCACCAAATATTTCAGGGAAACTCTCCTAAGCCCTTCTCCCAACTCCAGAAGGAGTTTGACCTTCCCTCCACAGAACTCTTTACTTACCTGAGAATTTGTCATTGCTTGAATCCCATCCCCTCACCTATCTATGCCATTCCTCCAAAGACCTGGAAATTCTTAACCGAGCCAACTCCCAGCACAAAAGGCATCTCCCACTTCTATAACATGCTCCACCTAAAGTCTCAATTCTCCAAATCTCCCTCTCACTTAATGTGGGAAGCTGATCTACAACGTTCCTACTCCGTTGATCAGTGGACACAAGCCCTTCAGTCTATCTATAGGTCCACGAAATGCTCCGCACTCCGCATTGTTTAACCCTCAATCGTCCAACTTGTGTTGGAGATGCAAATCATCTAAAGGAGACATGCTTCACACGTTCTGGGCCTGCCCCTATATCCAAAAGTTTTGGAACAACACGTTTAGGCTAATTTCCACTATTACCAATAGATCAGTGGCCCCGAATCCGGAGCTTGCAGTGCTCAACCTGACCATTGACGACTTGCCCTACCCCTTTAGATACGTTACTACTCACATCCTTCTGGCCGCCAGACTCTGCCTAACGAGACTTTGGAGATCTGAGAAGTCCCCGACCATTGACCAGGTTATTGACCTTGTGGACCTACACTCCAGTTACGAAACTATGATGGCGATCAACGCCAACCAAAGCACAAAACTCCGGACTGCCTGGAGTCCCTGGGTATGCTGTTCTAGAACTGCAATGTCCATTTAAAACAACATACACCTTTGCACACTAACTAGACCTTTCTTGACCGAACAATGTGTTCCCCCTTGAGTCATAGTCCAAGTGAACTTGCTTTTGCGCTTTTACACCTGCTTGCTGGTTCTGTTTACTATGTAATTTTCTTTTTCCTGACAATCGCCCTGTGGGGTGCCCCCCCCACACAAGGGCCTTAGGCCGGTTTGCCCCCCCCCCCCCCGAGTCACAGAATGAACCCAATTGGGGTGACTAGGGGGGAGGGGGAAACCACGTTTCATGTTTAATCAAAATACATTGAATACCAACAACATGATAGCTGATAATTTCCTTCTTGTTACATGTACTTCCCATATGTGTCGTTGCACGATGTACAATGTTTGTAGTGTACTTTGTATTTGAAAATTTAATAGACGATTGAAAGAAAAAAAAAACACAATCCCTAACAGTATCGACCGCCCCCTTAATCAAGGCAGTACTTGGAATGGAGGATCGGAAAGGACTAATTTCCAAAATATATAGGGAACTACTATCCAGGGCTCAGGATTATACATCCTTAAAATGTCGCAGCAAATGGACTGAAGATGTAGGGAATATAGATGAAAGCCTCTGGAAAAGGGCCGTAGAATGTATTCCCGTTGTATCGTTATCAGCATCGCATAGATTGTCACAGCTATTTATTTTGCACCGGGCATATAGAACACCAGAGCAGATGCACAGGTGGGGAGGAAGAGACTCCCCGCTATGCCCGAAGTGCAAAATACATCAGGGCGATTTTATACATTTGATCTGGAGATGTCCAAAACTACACCGGTATTGGGAGGAGATCTCCCAGTGCATAAGTAGACTTGCACAGACACCCATCCCACTGGACCCTCTGGTATATATATTGGGGTCCATAGAGGCGGATACCTTCCCAAAAGGAATTTATACAATGTTAACTAGAGTACTATATCTAGCAAGAAAACTTATAGCACGATACTGGATGGCACCAGAGGTCCCCACGGGAAGGCAGTGGATCCTACTAGTAAATTCCTTACTTCTTAGAGAAAGACTAACATATAGTCGTAGGGGGGAAACTGGGAAATTCGATCAGATTTGGCAAACATGGCTGAGCGACAACAGACGTTTACCTGCCGTACAGAGCCCAGCACATCAGGGTACATGAGGCACATCAGGGCACATGAGGCACATCAGGGCACATGAGGCACATCAGGGCACATGAGGCACATCAGGGCACATGAGGCACATCAGGGCACATGGGGCACAATCAGGGCACATCAGGGTACATGGGGCACAATCAGGGCACATCAGGGTACATGAGAGCATATCAGGGCAAAGGTCAGCGTTTACTTGTTGTTTTCTTCAGATGCAGAGCAGTGCAGGAAGCGTCTGTCAGAGGTTCACTTCTCTCTCATGTCACACTGCTACTCCCCGGCGGCCCCTCCTCTCTTCTCGTCCATCCCAGATGATGTCACAAGCAAATAGGGATGGAAGAGAAGAGTGGGGGGCCGCCGGGGAGTAGCAGCGTGACATGAGAGAGAAGTGAACCTCTGACAGACGCTTCTTGCGCTACTCTTCATGCACCTTGATCTACACTTCCGCGGCACCCGTGGGCCGGTACTTTGAGACCCCTGCTCTAAGCAGACATGGAATTTTCACATGGCTGTACCCTATGTAACAGCATTGGGCCAATCGCGAAACACCACTGTTTACACATGGGAGAAGATGATAGTCACATCATTAATTGGGTGGTAGGGGGCGCTATAGTAGATTTGATTTAATAAAGAGTGCTTGTGTGGATAAGAAAGTGGTGGATAAACTAATATTTACCAGACAGATAATTGCAACAATGATAAGTGAATTGGTTAATAAACCCAGTGAATAAACAGGGATACAATATGACAAATTTTATATTGTATGGACGATAAGGGACTATAGCGGTGCTTATTCACAACATACGAAAGTAATTTTTAATAATTTATTAAAATGATTTGACACACAGTAAAGTACACAATAAATATTATAGCAAATACAAACAATCTAATAGACATTTGAACCAGGTAGCTGTAGATCCAGATTAGATATAAGAAGCGTGTTACGAATGATCAATCAACCAAGGTGATGTAATGCCCAATATATTTCGACTCAAATCCGGCTTCATCAGGGTCTAGGTTGGGATCAAAACTTTAAACTCTGCTCTATTAATAAAGAAATGTTTTCATATTACAAATAACATATTTAATGAAGCAAATAAAAATAAATTTTCTTTCTCGTACATCACGGGACACAGAGCGGCATATTCATTACTATATGGGTTATATGGAGTACCTTCAGGTGTGGACACTGGCAATCTCAAACAGGAAGTCCCCTCCCTATATAACCCCCTCCCCTAGAGGGAGTCCCTCAGTTTTTTCGCCAGTGTCTTAGGTGTTGGTCACGGAATAGCTTTGCTCCACATCCTTGAGATTAAGGGCGGGCTAACCGGATCTGTCCAAGGAGCCTCAGTGCCAAAGTGGACAGTACCCGGGCCCCAAACCGTGGGGTTTTGCCTATAATGCTCCTCTTTGGAGGGCTGGACCCTGGGCCCAGGACTTGGAGTTCGTAAGGACCATAAGTTCCTGTTTGCCAGGGTGCTATATAGGTCCAGGACAGTG
This sequence comes from Rana kukunoris, assembly GCA_029574335.1. Taxonomy (NCBI): domain Eukaryota; kingdom Metazoa; phylum Chordata; class Amphibia; order Anura; family Ranidae; genus Rana; species Rana kukunoris. The sequence goes on along the minus strand of CM056055.1, from coordinate 79,594,473 downwards.
GGTACCTTCCAGGACCCCAGGGCCTGAAGGTCTACTACGCTACCCACGGAGATGGGAGAAGATTGGACCGTTTTTGCTAAGCAAACGTCCTGCAGCATGGAGCAGGTAAGAGGGGAGCCTGCGGGACTTGGTTCGACAGCAGGCTCTCCAGGGAGACCTTAAAGGGGAGTAGCCTAAGTATGCTCTGCATTGGCGGCCTTGCTCACTATGTCTGAGAAGACAGGATGATCTCATTTCCCCCATCACTTGGTCCCCCTGTCAAAGAGACTTTAGAGTTTGCTAGCTACCTGCTGCTTTCTTCCCAGGGCTAATAAGGATCCCTATGGGGCCTTTTGGAGAGTCCTACCTGGCCGGGGGTTTGATTCTGCCGCCTGAAGCTGCAGTCCTGGGTCTCCAGCAGCGCGGCTCCTCCATGTGTTTCCTTCCCCGACACGCGCGCGTGCGCGCGCACGTCTTATAGACGTTTTTGCGCTGTTCAGAGGGAGGGCGGGGGGGGGGGCGTGCCTGCAGCGTCATCAGGGGCGCACCGTTATTTGCTGTTATAATAGCAGGCCATGATCATTGCTCAGTCTGAAGCTGATCTGAACAGGGAGAGGACGCAGAGCGGCAGAACAGTGACTCCCGGTGGCGGAAGAGGGGTAGTGCATGCTGGAGTTGGTTCCTATGCTTTTGTGTTAAGCCAAAAATCCCCTTTGGCAACAGGTTGGAGGCTGGCAAACTAAAATTTGGGGACGCTGTATGTTTTGAAAAAAAAAAAGAAAGAAAGAAAAGTTATATATTATAACGAAAAAAAAAAAAAAAAAAGTTATATATTATAAAAAAAAAAAAAAGAGGAACATACGGGGCCCCATCGGTTTTTAGGCATTAGTGATCTATTGTCCACTAAACCCTAATTTTGTACTCCTGGCCACTACAGTCGGTTGTTGTATTATGTATTATGGCTTCCAAAGGTTCGGGATCAAAGGGTACAAAAAAGACCAAAAAACAAAGGGGTTCCCCCTCTGATTCTGATGATATGCCGATACTTTCCCCGCAGCTTATTCCCATGAAGGTCGCCTTGGATGAGCCATTGGGGGGGTCTGGTGCTGAGGCTGGCCCAGATCAGCCCAGCCCTGTGTTTATCACAGAGGAAATGCTAGCCGTCTCCCTAGGGGGGCTAGAAGAAAGATTGGCAGCGATGATCGCTAGCTCCATTCCTGGCAAGAAGCGGGCTAGATCCCCATCGCCAAAAGGTGTATCCTCAGATGCTGAAATTCTCTCTCCGGAGGAATTGGAATCTCAGGAGGATCAACTAGACCGGAACCAAGAGGGTTCAGGGATTGAGGAATCTACCTCGGAGGAACCATTCTCAGACTCCCAGACAGAGAGACTGTGGGTACAGTCTTTGACGGACATGGTCCGCTCGGCATTTAATTTACCATTGCCAGAACCTCAGGTTCCTGCGGTATCCTCTCTGGGCTCTTTGAAAGCTCCTTTGAGCAACGCGGTTTTTCCGGTCCATCCTCTGTTGGAGGAATTGATCTTTCAGGATTGGGTACGACCGGACAGGATTTTTCTGCCGCCTAAGAGATTTTCGGTCATTTACCCTTTGGAGGAAAAATTCTCGAAGAGGTGGAAGCTCCCAGTGGTGGATGCAGCCATCTCATGTGTGAATAAATCATTAACTTGCCCGGTGGAAAACATACAAATGTTTAAAGATCCGGTTGATAAACGGTTAGAGACACTTTTGAAGGCATCCTTTGCTACGGCAGGAGCAGTGATACAGCCAGCTGTGGCTGCAATTGGAGTTTGTCAGGCGTTAAAGGACCAGACAAAACAAATGCTTAAAGACATGCCTACCCAACAGGCAGAAGAGTTTTCTGACATTCCCAGAGCTCTGTGTTTTGCGGTAGATGCTATAAAGGATTCCATCCAGCAGGCCTCTCGTTTATCACTATTTTTGGTGCACATGAGAAGGCTCTTATGGTTGAAGAACTGGGCGGCGGAGCCCCCATACAAAAGGCTTCTGGCAGGGTTTCCCTTTCATGGAGGACGACTCTTTGGAGAGGATCTAGATAAATACATTCAGACTATTTCAAGCGGCAAAAGTACCCTTTTACCAGTCAAAAGGAGATTCCGGGGTCCTACATTTAAAAGGCAGCTCTCTCCTGTCTCAGGGCCCCCAAATTCCAGGCAGGATCGACGGCCGCCTGCGCGATCAAACTTTAACAATAAATCGCAGGGACAGGCCCCTGGAGGTAAGAGGTCCTGGTATCGCAAGCCGACAAAGCCAGCCCCTAAGTCTGCCTTATGAAGGGACGCCCCCACTCTCGCGGGTGGGGGGAAGGCTTCGTTTCTTCTCAGAAGTTTGGGAAGCCAAGATCCCCGACGAATGGGTCCGGTCGTCTGTAACCACAGGATACATACTGGAGTTTCTAAAGTTTCCTCCGCCTCGTTTTCAAGAGTCAAGGCTACCAAAAGATCCAGCAAAGAATGCCTCGATGCTGGCAGCTTTGGATCACCTGCTTTGCCAGGGCGTGATAATAGAGGTACCAGCCCAAGAGCAGGGGCTAGGTTTCTATTCCAATCTCTTTGTCATACCAAAGCCCAACGGCGATGTCAGGCCAATCTTGGACCTAAAGAGTTTAAATGTTTACCTAAAAGTTCGTTCCTTCCGGATGGAATCCGTCCGGTCAGCAGTCGCCACGCTCCAGAGGGACGACTTTCTGGCTTCCATAGACATAAAGGATGCTTACCTTCATGTACCAATCTTTCAGCCGCATCAAAGATTTTTACGCTTCGCAGTGGGGCAGCGACACTTCCAATTCTTGGCGCTCCCCTTCGGGCTGGCCACGGCCCCCCGGGTATTCACGAAGATCCTAGCCCCAGTTCTGGCCAATCTAAGGATCCAAGGGGTCACAGTCCTAGCATACTTGGACGACCTTTTAATCATAGATCACTCACGGCCGTGTCTGGAACAAGCAGTAAACCTCACGGTTCAGTACCTCGAGAGGTTAGGCTGGGTCCTAAACCGGGAAAAAATCAGCGTTTCATCCTAAGAAGCAGTTGGAATACCTCGGCATGAGGTTAGACACAGAACAGCAAAGGGTGTTCCTGCCCCTTGTAAAGGTCGAAGCTATCAAGCGGTTGGTTCAGTTGGTCCTAAGCAAGAAAAAAACAACTATTCGCCTGTGTATGCGATTACTAGGCAAACTAGTGGCCACGTTCGAGGCAGTACCATACGCTCAGATCCACACTCGCGTCCTACAGGCAGCCATTCTAGCAGCCTGGAACAAGAGAGCACATGCCTTGGAGTCCCCTTTGACGCTATAATCAAAGGTCCGACAAAGCCTGGCCTGGTGGTTGAACCCTCAGAATCTTCTGAAGGGAAGGCCCTTCAGCCCCGTTGTCTGGAAGGTAGTTACCACAGACGCCAGCCTGGCAGGCTGGGGGGCAGTCTTGGAGGGGAGGGAACTTGGGCGGAAGCGGAGAGGCAGCTACCCATCAATGTCTTGGAGATCAGAGCTGCTCGCCTAGCCCTCCTGGCATGGACTTCCAGATTACAAGGGTCCCCGGTGAGAATCCAGTCAGACAATGCCACAGCAGTGGCTTACATAAACCACCAAGGGGGAACCAGGAGTCAGTCCGCTCAGAGGGAGGTGAGCTTGATTTTTCAGTGGGCAGAGGTTTATGTACCCTGCAATTCGGCGATATTCATTCCCGGAGTGGACAACCTGCAGGCAGACTTCTTAAGTCGCCAGATTCTGTCGCCGGGGGAGTGGTCTCTTCATCCCCAGGTCTTTCAGACAATCTGCCAGAAGTGGGGAATGCCAGACATAGATGTAATGGCATCCAGGTTCAACAAGAAACTAGACAGGTTCGTGTCTCGAGCGAGGGACCCTATGGCCTGCGGAACCGATGCGTTGGTTTGCCCTTGACATCAATTCAAACTTCTATATGCATTCCCCCCGCTACAGTTACTTCCTCGCCTGTTGCGCAGGATCAGAGTGGAGCACAAGCCAGTCATTCTAGTAGCTCCAGCTTGGCCCTGCTGGACATGGTACTCACTAGTCCTGAAGATGGCAGTGGGAGACCCTTGGACTCTTCCTCTACGACCAGACCTACTCTCACAAGGCCCGATCCTCCACCCTACATTACAGCGTCTAAATTTGACGGCCTGGAGGCTGAATCCCTGATTCTCAGGGGTAGAGGTCTGTCTAGGCAGGTAATTCCTACCCTGATTAGGGCTAGAAAGCCGGCCTCCAGGGTGATTTATTACAGGGTGTGGAGGACCTACGTAGGCTGGTGTGAATCCAAAAGATGGAATTCCCGCAAATATACCATTGATAGGGTGTTAAGTTTTCTCCAGCTAGGGGTGGATAAAGGCTTGGCATTAAGCACAATCAGGGGACAGATTTCAGCTCTGTCAGTGTGGTTTCAGAGGCCGCTGGCCACCCACTCGCTGGTAAAAACCTTCATACAGGGGGTCTTGCGTATTAATCCTCCTGTCAAGTCACCGGTTTGTCCATGGGACTTAAATCTTGTCCTGTCCACTCTACAGAAACAACCCTTTGAGCCGTTGGCTGAGATTCCTTTAGTTTTACTGACAAGAAAGTTGGTATTTTTGGTCGCCATTGTTTCGGCCAGGAGAGTGTCAGAGTTGGCAGCCTTATCTTGTAAGGAACCCTATCTCATTCTGCATAAGGACAGGGCAGTTCTCCGGCCTCATCCTTCCTTTCTACCAAAGGTTATATCTTAAAGCTACAGAAAAGATCCGGAAAACAGATGTGGTGTTCGTTTTACCAGATGGCCCCAAGAAGGGGGCAAGCAGCTGCAAAATCCACCATCTCGAGATTGATTAGACAATTAATCATTCAGGCCTACGGTTTGAAGAGGGTACCTCCTCCTTTGTCGGTAAAAGCCCATTCTACCAGGGCCATGGGCGCCTCCTGGGCAGCACACCATCAGATCTCTATGGCTCAGATATGCAAGGCGGCGACGTGGTCGTCAGTCCACACGTTTACAAGGTTTTATCAACTAGATGTGAGAAGGAATGCGGATTCAGCCTTTGGGCAGGCAGTACTACAGGCTGCGGTTTAAGATCCTCGGGATCGGGGGCACCCTTGCTTGAAAGAAGAAAAAAAAAAAAGAAAAAGATTTTCAAAATTATTTCTTGACTAAGTTGGATTTATTATTATTATTTGAGTATACCTCTAAATTAAATCCCTTTGGAGAAGATGTCTCCCTCCCCTCATTAAAGCATTGCTTTCGGACATCCCATATAGTAATGAATATGCCGCTCTGTGTCCCGTAATGTACGAGAAAGAAAAAGGGATTTTTTAATACAGCTTACCTGTAAAATCCTTTTCTTGGAGTACATCACGGGACACAGAGCTCCCACCCCTCTTTTGGGGAACATTTTTGGGAGGCATACTGCTTGCTACAAAACTGAGGGACTCCCTCTAGGGGAGGGGGTTATATAGGGAGGGGACTTCCTGTTTGAGATTGCCAGTGTCCACACCTGAAGGTACTCCATATAACCCATATAGTAATGAATATGCCGCTCTGTGTCCCGTGATGTACTCCAAGAAAAGGATTTTACAGGTAAGCTGTATTAAAAAATCCCTTTTTTGCAGGTACACGTGTGAACTGGGCTGACCTTAAACATCAGGATGGATGTCTTGACCTGGAGGCTGGGGGAGGAAAAAGGAAACAGGGCAGGGAGGGACCAGGGGAGGAAGGAAATGGAAAGGAGGGGGGGGGAAATGGAGGAGGAAGGCGGCTAGACCTCACAGTCCAGATGGATATGTAGCTCGCCCTATAGTCCAATGCCTCAAAGGTTAGGGTCAGAGGTGCGTCTCCATAGGAGAGGACAGAAACAAACAGGCTGGAGAAGACAAAAAACACTACATGAGGAATGTCTTCCAGTGAAACTTAGTAAACATAATTTAATAAACATGATTTTAGAACTTACAGAAATTTAAATACGTCGGTGCATTATTGGGAGCAGCCACAAGAGTCCACCCTGTTAATACTGGCAGTAACCAGGAAGAGAGTCTCAAAAAACACTCTCTAGTTCTATGAACATAGACAAAACAATGAAAAGGGAAAGAAAAAGACACTTTTCAATAAATGGGTAGCTCAGACTTGAGGCTTCAGGAAAATAAAATCAATTTAAAGTAAAGTACTAGGGTACAATGAGTTCTCACCCATTGAGCAAGAAAACAGTCTAGAATGGATAGATATTAACGCGGGGGTTACCTGTGGTCACGGTGTCATGAGAAAGCTCCCTTTGCAACTGCACTGCAGAAAGGAAGGAACACAGTGTCCGTTTAAATAGATCTCCTCTCCCACACGTCCGAGCGTATGACATCATCGGGCGTGTGAGGACAATTGGAAGTCAGCGCGCATTCGTCGATGAGGAACCGCTGACGATGCCTACACTACCCACAAGGCCCCACGATCTACGGTGGGAGACAGAGATTATTTCCCTCCTGTGCAAATGATCGCAAGCGAGCCAAGGGGCGGGAGATACACACCCAGGGGGTGGATTCCTCGGCATCTCAAGCCAGTGGAAAGGGCATGTAACAGCCCATCAGATGGAAAAGAGGGCGTGAACAAGTGCCAAACGGGAATAGCACGGAGACAGGCGGGCTAAGAATGTAAACAAGCCCTTGGGTGTCCATACGAAGTGGCACATTTACCCAATAATTGGTGCATGGACTAAAAGAGGGGGAATGGTGTTGCCGGAAAAAAGGGGAGGGTGGCCAGATCGCATATAAGGCAGATAGGAAAAGATTCCCTCCACAGGTCAATACATCTAACATCTCCATTGTAAAGGGTCAGGCATCCTCCAATCCCAAAAATGAGGAAGGAGGGGGAGAAACAATTCAGACGTGCAGCTGCAAAAAAATAATTCAGTAGAATAGATATGTTACAGTGCATATATAATTCATTACATAGTGTTTTCATAAAATATACAGCATGATACTATAAGCAAAAAATCTATATAAACATAGCAAAACTTACAAAAAAAAAGGGAAAAACACCATATTGCAGTGATGAAGGGCCTGTATACCAAAGAACACATATATGGACAGACATAAATTACACAGACAAACAGACAAACAAACAAGGAGAGGGAAATAAGAAGACAAGAAAAACAAATAGATATAGCAAAGAGTTGATCAATTCAAGGTTGAAGCATCAAATAAATGATTTATACCCATCCTCAAAGAGTGGATAAGATAATCTAATCATCGTGCATGGCCACAACATTAGACAGGTATATAAATGCCTATATAGAACTTCCAATCCCCAGAGTGAGATGTTGCTAGAGAAATGATTTGTAACTGATATACTCATTCAACCCTGGGTATTGGGTTGCATTTAAAGATTGGATCCACTTTGTTTCTAGTTGGAGTAGGGTACGATCAATGTCACCACCTCTAGCATGTTGGGGTACATGCTCCAGAGCTGCGGACTGAATCATTGATAATTCAAAATTGTGCTCCTTGCCCATATGCCGGCTAATGGCAGTGGTCATTAGCTTCTTGCATATAGGTCCTATATGGTCGACAATTCGTATGTGAAAAGGCCTTTTGGTCTTTCCTACATAGAAACACCCGCAGAGGCATTTTGCCAAATATACTACACCAATCGTTTGGCATGTGACATGATGCCTGACACTGTGTGTGCGTCCATTGGGCAGTAACGTGGTGGGACCATATAGTATATACCGGCACAATTTGCATTTCTTGCAAGGGTAGGTACCAAAGACAAGTTTAGGCATGTCATCCTTTGGGTCAAAGTGACTTTGAACAAGCTTATCCCTGAGTGAGGGTGCCCGTCGGTAGGTGATTTCGGGACGATTCTTAATGAATTTCCGCACTGTATCATCAGCCAAGAGTAGAGGCCAATACTGTCCCAAAATAGTCTTAAACTGCCAATGATCAGTCGAATACTGGGTAAGAATACGTATCGGTTGTAGAGTGCTTTTTTTTCCTGTTTGGAAAGATTAGATCTTTACGTTCAGTTTGTGCTGCTCTATTGTATGCTTTTTAAAGATTTTTGTGGCTATAGCCCCTCTTTCTCAGGCGAAGATATAAGTCTTTTGTAGCTAATTCATAGTCCCTACTTAGGGCACAATTCCGTTTTAATCTAATGTACTGGCTATAAGGTATACTTTTAACCAAAGAGAGAGGGTGGCCACTTGAGGCGTGAAGGATAGTGTTACCTGCAGATGGTTTACGGTATAAGGAGGAGAATACCGTTCCATCCGGTCCAATAGAGATTTTTAGATCTAGAAAGTTAATACTGTCCTGGCTGCACTCCATGGTAAATTTCAAGTTGTACGAATTCACCATAAGACCACTCATAAATTGTTCAAGTTCAAATCTGGTACCTGACCACAGTAATAAAACATCGTCGATGTACCTGTGCCACAATATGACGTGGCACAGGCACATCGACGGATCGTCACTAGAAAAAAGTTCCTTCTTCCACCCCCCCCAGGTACAGGTTGGCATACGATGGGGCACACTTGGTCCCCATCGCAACCCCCTACACCTGGAGGTAGTGGGAGAGTCCGAAAATAAACACATTCCTAGTCAAAATGAACCTTAGTAGATCCAAAATAAATTTGTTATACATTTGAGCCTGATCTCCTCTATCCCTGAGGATAGTTCCAATAGTTTCTAAACCTTTTTCACGAGGTATGGCATTATATAAACTCTCAATATCTATAGCCACGAACCATGTGTTGGGAGGTACTGTGATTCCCTCAATGGTCTGTAACAAATCGATGGTATCTTTGATATAGGAAGTCAAAGATGTTACATGTGGACGGAGGTAATTGTCCACTAGGGCACTGGCATTCTCGGTTAGACCTGCACATCCGGAGACGATAGGTCTACCGGGTGGGCAGGTTACAGATTTGTGAATTTTCGGTAAGGCGTACATAGTTGGAATCCTCGGTGCCTTTATGGTAAGCCTGGGTGATAATTGACTGGAATTCTTTGGTAAAGGAGGACACTACAGTTTGCGAAATAGGGGAATACCAATCTGCATTGTTCAGGATTTTTTTGCACATTTCCTCATAATCAGACACATTCATAACCACAACATTTCCCCCTTTGTCAGAGGGTTTTATTATGATGGAATGGTTGTTCAGAAGTTTTTTAGGAGCTTGGCGTTGATCATAGGTGAGGTTATTTAGTCTGGAATCAACTGTCGTGTTGAGTTTGTCAATTTCTTTATACTATAAGTTGGCGAATGCACAATTGCTTATGCAGACATAAACTCCATAAGAAAGTCCAAGAAAAATAATAGCTTAGGCCGTGATGAAACAACGTAAACAATGAAATTTTTTTATATAATAAATAAAAAATATAAAATGATTGTCATAAGTCCAATGAATAAAGTGCCACTGGGTGTATCCCAAAATAAGTTGGAAGTGTAGAGAAAATCTTCTACACTTAATTTTGTGAAGGAGCACTCAGAGGCCTCTGAGTACTCCTTCACCAAATTAAACATCAACACCCCAAACGTGCTCATTTAGTGGTAGAGCGCTTACCAGAAATGGTGGACCACTTTCCTACAAAAAATGGTCAGAAAAGCTTATGCAGGATAATACCTGCATGCATATCAGGCGTCACGGATGGTAGATAAAACACCTTATTCGCCAGGAGTTCAAAGATGGGACATGGAACAGAAAGTCAATACCTCCATAGTGCAACCGGTTTATTGTAAAAAGGAGATAAAAACTTGGGCCACTTACATTAAAAAGTGCCCAACCTGGCACTGGGTATGTAGGCCTGTCAGTGAATGCACGGATTTCTCCACCTCCATGTCGGCGTTACCGGCATGCGTTCCACCGTCAGCTGAAGTCCTGCCACAGGAAACCAGATGGACGAATAGTAAACAAAACGTGCTAAACATTAAATAAAATATGCTACATTTTGAATCGACATACAAAGTGAGACAATTGAAGGACTATTGGCTTTCATTTTAGGCTTCCACCGTCAGTACCGACAAGTAGAAACCAACTTCAAGAAACATTGGCCTCTCCTACGAAAAGACCCAGATTTAGCATCCACAATTTCATCTAAACCAAAATGTATCTATAGGAGAGCTCCAGGACTCAGAAACCGTCTAGCAAGGAATGTACCAGATCCTCCTAAAAAATGTATTACCTTCCTAGATGGGTCCGGTTCCCACCATTGCACTGGGTGCAATGCATGTCATATCACTAGGAAACCAGGTGCCATAAAGAAAAAAACACATTTCCAGTCCAATGTGACCAAGGAACAGTTTAAAATCAAACAAACCCTTGATCACATGCACGTGACCTATGTCTTGGATTGTCCCTGCTCACTCCAATACGTAGGTCGTACTACACACAAACTCCGAGTGAGAATCTATGAACATCTTGCAAATATTAAAAAAGGGTTTCCAAACCACGGTGTGTCTAGACCAGGGGTCTCAAACTCAAATTACCTGAGGGCCGCAAGACAAGTTTTCATATCCCATGGGGGGCCGCATGCAAACTTTCAAACTTCAAAAACTGTACTGGTGTCAGCGAACGTATTAACCCCCAGCTCTGTGTCAGCGGACGCATTATTAACCCACAGCACTGGTGTCAGCGGACACATTATTAACCCCCAGCACTGGTGTCAGCGGACACATTATTAACACCCACCACTAGTGTCAGCGGACACATTATTAACCCCCAGCACTGGTGTCAGCGGACACATTATTAAACCCTAGTATTGGTGTCAGCAAACGCATTATTAACCCTGACCACTGCACTGCACATGGACCACTGCACACGGACCACTGCACTGCACACGGACCACTGCACTGCACACTGCCGACAGACCACTACACTGCCGACAGACCACTACACTACACACTGACCACTCACCATCGTGGCACAGCACATCAAGGCTCAGAGCCCAGCAAATTAGGGCACAGCACATCAGGGCACAGCACATCCGGGTACAGGGCACAGCACATCAAGTTACAGAGCCCAGCAAATAAGGGCACATGGCACAGCGCACAGCGCACATCAGGGCACAGCACACATTAGGGTACAGGGCACAGCACATCAAAGCACAACAGGGTACAGGGCACATCAGAGCACAGCACATAGGTGTACAGCACAACAGGCCACATCAGGGTACAGAGCACGGCACATCAGGACAGGACATATCAGGACAAGGCACACGGCACATCAGGGTACAGGACATGGCACATCAGGGTACAGGGCACATGAAACAGCACATCAGGGTACATGGCACACATCAGGGCACATGAGAGCACATCAGGCACAGCACATCAGTACAGGGCACATGGCACATCAGGGCACAGGGTACCCTGATGTACAGAGCCCAGCACATCAGGGACACATCAGGGTACATTAGGCACATCAGGGTACATGGGGTACATCAGAGCACATCAGGCCTACCTCCCAACTTTTCAATTTCAGAATGAGGGACAAATGAGCATACCTCCCAACAATGTTGTTGAGCGGGGGGGGGGGGGGGTCCGCAGATCATAGTTGATGAGCGGGGGGGGGGGTCCGCGGATCTGAGTTGTTGAGCGGGGGAGGTTCCACGGATCGGCGTTGTTGAGCGGGGGGGTCCGCGGATCTGAGTTGTTGAGGGGGGTGTCCGCTGATCGGAGTTGTTGAGCGGGGGGGGGTTCGCAGATCAAAGTTGCTTGGAGTTGTTGAGCGGGGTTTTACCGCGAATCGCGGGGATTTACCTCAAATCGCAGGGTTTTACCGCGAATCGCAGGGATTTAGCACGAATCTTACGGCCCGCGGGCCGGTACTTTGAGACCCCTGGTCTAGACACTTCAAACAGTGCCATGGAAGTGATCCTAGCCTGTGCAATTTTTATGGGATTGACAAGATTTCTCATCATTGGAGAGGTACTCATATGAGGCGAGCCATCTCTCAAAATGAGACCATGTGGCTGTATAGACTCAGAAGCATGCAGCCGCACGGTCTAAACATAGAGTTGGATCTTAATTGTTTTTTGTCTAACTATTAGGTCAATCTCCATCTGATCGGTCATATAGCTTTTTCACAGCCACCAACTGCCCAATCTATTCCCTTATCTGGCTCTCATACAATCATTTGTTACTACAAATCATCCCATTAACATGAAATTATCACACGTCTTTTTCTCTTTTCTTACTTAATAGGGGTATTAAATAATATATATATATATATATATATATATATATATATATATATATATATATATATATATATATATATATATATATATATATATATATATATATATATATATAAAAAAAAATCTTTGTGCCTAAAGGTACAGAATTATACGAATGTTCTCCTATTTAGGTATGGAGATATAATGAACTCCAATCACTCCCCCGCCTCCCCCCCCCCCTTCCCTTTAAGCAACTTTAGGCATAGCATTCTATTGAGCTGATTTTTCATGTAGGTCTATTGCCATCTAGTGACCAAAAAAGATATTTACAACATCAATATTCAATCCAAATCTCTGTTTCTCTCTTTGTATGTCAATTCAAAATGTAGATTGAATCAAATGAGTACACTCACGACTAATCCAAAATAGAATTTGTGGTTTTGAGGCATATTTTATTTGATGTTTAGCACTTAGATTGCTAGCACAAATGTTTTAATGTAATGTCCAGCCTGTCACTGGGACTGCGCTGCCATTGGCCATTACAATCAAAACTACACTTCCGCCACTCCCAGGTAAAAACCTGTGACTTTTATGACCAGGTACGCCCCCCTGAAGACGTAATTACGACGAAACGTACGTTGGCGGCGTAGCCTGGTCACGTTTTGTTTACTATTCGTCCATCCTGTTTCCTGTGGCAGGACTTCAGCTGATGGTGAAACGTACGCCGGTAACGCCGACACGGAGGTGGAGGAATCCGTGCATTCACCGACAGGCCTGCAGACCCAGTGCCGGGTTGGGCACTTTTTAATGTAAGTGGCCATTTGGCCCAAGTTTTTATCTCCTTTTTACAAAAAAAACCCCCCAAAAAAACGGTTGCACTATTTCTGTTCCATGTCCCATCTTTAAACTCCTGGCGAATAAGGTGTTTTATCTACCATCCGTGACGCCTGATATGCATGCAGGCATTATCCTGCATAAGCTTTTCTGACCATTTTTTGTAGGAAAGTGGTCCACCATTTCTGGTAAGCGCTCTACCACTAATGAGCACGTTTGGGGTGTCGGTCTTTAATTTGGTGAAGGAGCACTCGGAGGCATTTACTGAATAAGAAGATTTTCTCTACACTTCCAACTTATTTTGGGATGCACTCAGTGGCACTTTATTCATTGGACTTTTGACAATCATTTTATATTTTTTATTTATTATATTTAATTTTTCCATTGTTTACGTTGTTTCATCACGGCCTAAGCTATTATTATGTCTGCATAAGCAATTGTGTATTCGCCAACTATAAAATTTGTCATATTGTATCACTGTTTATTCACTGGGTTTATTCACTTATCATATTTGCAATTATCTGTCTGGTAAATATTAGTTTATCCACCACTTTCTTATCCACACGAGCACTCTAGTGATTCAAATCTACTATAGCGCCAACTAATCACTCAATCTGGAGGTATACACTCAATTTTCCTAAGGGGAGCAGCTTCAATAATTAATACACTCTAATTGTATTCATTTATTCTATCTTTTTATTCATTTTTATTATATTTTTTTTTTGGCGCTGGATTTTTCCCCTTTACCAGTCACATGATCATCAAAACTGACAGAATTCTCACTTTTCTCCAGGCAGCTGAATAGAGCAGTAGTGTAACAAATGGCAAAAAAGGTCATGGGAACAAAGAATGCTTTTAACCCTATAAAAATTGCTTCGGAGAACAGGAAGAGTTAACTGGGATTTGTTAGGAGTAGCAAAGGATTCAGTTAGGTTAAATAAAAAAGGCTTTCATTTTAAAAATCGTGACTTTTTATTACTTATTGTTCACCAAAAAAATTATGATTGTTTGCAACTAGCTACTAAATTTCAGTGTATACCGATATTTACTTAAAGAGGAGGTTCACCCTAAATATTCTCTCTCCCATGCGATCCAGCTTACTGTGAAATCTTTAATTTTAATTTCTTTCCCCCCGTGGTGGATGGCGCTTGTATAGCGCGTCACAGCTTCCGAAAATACCCGATTTAGGACTCGGGTATTTCCGGCGCAAAGCGGCGCCTGCGCACAGACCTAGGAGCTGTCTGCGCAGGCGCCGTATTTCTCCGAGTCTTATGGCTAAAAAGCCGAAATAGGACTTGGAGAAATACGGCGCCTGCGCAGTCAGCTCCTAGGTCTGTGCGCAGGCGCCGCATTGCGCCGGAAATACCCGAGTCCTAAATCGGGTATTTTCGTAAGCTTTGACAAGCTGTATAGGCGCCAGCCACCGCGGGGGAACGAAATAAAGATTAAAGATTTCACAGTAAGTGGGGGGATTTAAAAAAAAATAAACCGCATACTGGCGCTGACGCCAGTATGCTGGATCACATGGGAGAAGGTATATTTTAGGGTGAACCTCCGCTTTAACTTTTTTTTTTAAGGCTCCATGTGCACGGGACAGTGTTAAACTCGCGTTCAGAGGCAGTTGGACACTTTTTTTTTTTTTCTACTGCCCCTGAACACATTCAATGTTGTTCTATGTGACCATGTACACTGTCTCGTTTTATTACCATTTTTATATGCAGTTGTGTTTAACCTTGTTTTTCTGAAGGCAAACAAATGAGTTCAGATGACAAAGATTTCCACGTTTTAGACGCAAAGCACGGCTAAACGCCTTTAGCCACATTTTTGTTTATAAGAGTTTTTTTAAAGGTGACTTTTTTTTTTATTTTACATTAGAAATCTCAAAAATCATGGCAAATGAAAAAACACAAAAAAATTATAAAAAAAATCTGTAATTGCTTGCATTGCATTGTGGACAATCCACAACTTGTGGCAGGTGACATGGCCAGGTGACGTGACAAGTGGACAATCCACAGCTTGTGGCAGGTGATGTGGACAATTCACAGCTTGTGGCAGATGATGTGGACAATCCACAGCTTGTGGCAGGTGATGTGGACAATCCACAGCTTGTGGCAGGTGGACAATCCACAGCTTGTGACATGTGACGCGGGCAAGTGGACAATCCACAAATTGTGGCAGGTGACACGCTAAATACAAGTACACTGCTACTCTCTCAGCTGCTGCTACTCACTCTGGTCTCACAAAATGGCTGAAATGGTTTATAATACTGTTTTTTGAGCTTAGGGAGGGTCCTTATGATGTTTCTTAACTAAACTCTTCTAGTCGCAAACGTAGTAAAACTCAGCCCTTTCTAAACGCCGGTTCAGCTTTAAAAAAAAATTGTTCAGCAGAGCTTGCACCAGCGTCCCGTGTACATGGGGCCTTACTCCTAGCTATTTAAAAGGCACACACTAATGCAGCAGCTCAGTATTCATTAGGCCCTGGTTCACACCCATGTAGGTTTGATTTTATGCTATTTCAGCTTGGTTTAAAATCCATACAATGTATCACAAACTAACTAGCATGTGAGTCAGCGATCACAGCAGTATTGACGATAAATCATGATAAATGCATGAACCAATAAAGATACATGAGGTCCAAACGGTGCTTTGTGGCGGGGAGAAGTCAATGGCGAGATCCCTGGAAGAATTCATCCATGGGCTGATTGGGATGGCATGCACAATATCACAGGCAGCTCTTCGAGCATGACGTGGGGATTCCCTCAGGACAAAAAACAGCAAAGGGAGAGGACGCCAAGCGAGTGTGAGTTAAAAGCAGTAACACTTCCATCAAGGTGTCTTGTGAGCAGCATACAAGCAGCTGTCATGATTGAAGGACTGCTGGAAAACAAGCTTGGGCCTGCCGCTCAGAGATGCAACACCGGCAATGTCTGGAGCTCTCACATGCCACTGAGAGCCGAGACTCAAGTGCGAGAGGGGGTGGGCTGCAGGGGGAGAAATTTAAGCTGTCAGAGAACCTAAGGGCCAATCAGCATGGAGACTGGGCAGAGTAAGCTGCCCAATAATAAAAAGCAGTAGTGGCCGGATTAATGGGCAGCAACCAAAATTGCCGAGTGTGTGTGACCACACAACAATGATACACCCTTGGCATAATGGGCTATAGAGCAAAAATCATGGTTGGAATTGTCGTCCAGTCCGAATAATCGGCTGCGCATAAACATAAAATAATTTTAAAATAAATGGTGAAACAGAATTCATAATACACATGCAGGTTAAAACTAGAATGAAGATATACCAGTAATTAACATTATTTCCAGTTTTGAACCATCTTTTACCATCCTGGCATCAACTACAGGACTATAATTTATTTTTGATACATCAGCAGTCCATCGTGTCATGATGTTGTCGTTCCTGTGAGATATTATTGATATTTCATACACAACTACTGTCCATTCAGGTTCATGGTTATACAGCAATCCAGTTGCTATCTAGAGTCCCCCTTTGGTTATTCCCACCTCCACTATTTTCACACCCCGCGGGGACGCACTAAGTGGAACCTTTCCCATATATACACATAAAAAAGTTCTTATTATTATATTGCGGTGACATTACCGCTGGGAATTCCAACTAGTGCGTACACACATGTCTGGACATCTGTTTTTGTTTTTGTTTTTTTGTTTTCAATTTTATGTGGTATATGTTTGTATTTGTCCCTGTGTGTTGGTCACCAACACGCACACAGTGAGCTGGTTGTTCATTTATGCACTATTGTTTGTCACTTCAGAGACCTATATGATATTGGCTCATTCAGCCACTCTATCAGGTATTGGAGGTTCTAAGTAATTTTTTGTAATAAATTTATACTATTTTATGTATTAGCGTTTATGACCCATCATTGCCAATAGTAGCTCCTTTTATCAACGGTGATCTCCTCCTCTCTTGGAGATTAATTGTTTGGTAGCCTTTTCTTTTGATCCATTTATGCTAGCTACGGTAATTTACCCCCATTACGGGTTGCGGTCTTCCTGCCACACATGAACCTCTTTGGGTGCTCTTATATTATAGCAATCCAACGCTCCGTATCATATTCCTTGTTTGTTTATATGCTTAAAAATAGATATACAGCCTATTAAAAATGAATCGATAAAATATAAGTCAATATCTCAGTGCCGTGGTGGTATATATATGGTCTGTAAACTGCATCTCCAAAGGGGCTTGTTTGTATATGTAAAATATATAGTGTGTAAGATTAATATATGCATGTGAATAGCTGAAAATATAAGTGAACTAAAACTTTACATTGATAATTAATAGGGAAAAAAGGCGGATGGGGGGGGCATGGTAATCACAATCTAGTATGACAATATAGACGTCCTAAAATTATGTTGATTTCTTATTTCATCGTTCAGACCTGGTATTCAGCAGGGGTGCCCAACCAGTGGCTCTGGACCTCCTGCTCTGGGATGGCAGATTGGAAAGCCCAGATCACGGGTTGCCGACCCGCCATCCCAGAGCAGCAGTTTTGTAAATGAAGCTGCTGGTATAGGAAGTAAGTGGCTGTGGAGCAGAGCCACATAAGCCGATGCTTCCTGTATAGCGCCAACTCAAATGCACTCTGCCTGGGAGAGCAGAAGCCGGCAATACCTGAATGGAAAACTGTTATTAAAGGTAAGTTTATTACTAAAGTGACAGTGTCTATATTAGGGTTATCGGTATCAGTATCAGGACCGATTTCGATTATTTGCGGGAGTACCCCCGATACCCAAATAGAATACTCCCCCCCGCCGCCGTATGTGCAAAGCCGACCCCGCCACCGTTAATACAAAGCCGCCGCCGCGAACATTACACGCACCTTTAGTTTGAATAGCTGTTTACCACGCGCCCTGTGTAAAGGACACTCCCCCTTGCTCGGGATTGGACGGATCTGTCCAATCCCGAGCAAGAGGGAGTGTCCTTTACACAGGGCGCATGGTAAACAGCTATTGAAAAATTAAAGGTGGGTGTAATGTTCGTGGCAGCGGCTTTGTATTAACGGCGGCATCATCATCATCAGGTAGGGGGACGTGGCTGTATATCGAGGGACGTGGCTGTATATCGAGGGACGTGGCTGTATATCGAGGGACATGGCTGTATATCGAGGGACATGGCTGTATATCGAGGGACATGGCTGTATATAGAGGGACATGGCTGCATATGGAGGACATGGCTGCATATGTGGGGGACATGGCTGCAATATGTGGGGGGACATGGCTGCAATATGTGGGGGGACATGGCTGCAATATGTGGGGGACATGGCTGGAGGGACAGGCTGCATATGGAGGACATGGCTGCATATGGAGGACATGGCTGCATATGTGGGGGACATGGCTGCAATATTTGGGGGACATGGCTGGAGGGACATGGCTGCATATGTTTGGGGACATGGCTGCATATGTTTGGGGACATGGCTGCATATGTGGGGGACATGGCTGCAATATGTGGGGGACATGGCTGCAATATGTGGGGGACATGGCTGCATATGTGGGGGACATGGCTGGAGGGGCATGGCTGGAGGGACATGGCTGCATATGTGGGGGACATGGCTGCCTTGGGGACACATTTAAAAAAAGTGTCGGTATTCGATATCGGCGACTACTTGAAAAAAAGTATCGGTACTTGTACTCGGTCCTAAAAAAGTGGTATCGGGGCAACCCTAGTATATATGAGTATATCTGTTCTGCAGTGCTTTCAAACTATAAGCATCTGTTATTACCTGTAGGTTTGTTACACTTTCATAAAGTGTGCCACACCTGCTGGATATAATAAAAGTTTACAGCAAAGTTCAGCTAACCTGCAGAAAATCCATAGGTGCACTGTGCTGCAACTGCGTTTTGGGCGAATCGCATCAGTGTGAAAGCCCCTTTCACATGATTGTTCCGACCCAAACGGTCTCACTATTTACCTCCTATGGAGCAGCAGATGTAAACAGGCTTGTGTTTACACCTGCCTACCTAAAAAAAAAAAAAATAGAAAGGTATCTGCTCCCTTCCTTCTGGGTGGATCGGATCTGAGGGCCCATAGAGTAGAGTGGGCTGTGTCCGTGGACATGGACCAGTCATCCTCCTGCTCTGCTCATTGTGGCCCTTGACTAGTTACCAATTTGCTTAAATGGCCCTCACCCTTCAAAAGGTTGGGCACCCCTGCCCTACAGCATAACCTTTTGGAATCTCTCTGCCTGGTAGTCGCAATGAAGGAAAGATTCCAACACCCAAGCTTTTAAAGCGATACCAAAGTCTCGTTTTTTTTTATATTTAAAAGTAACAAACATATTATTCTTACCTGCTCTGTGCAGTAGTTTTGCATTCATTTTAGGAACAACCCAGCTAAAAGTTCCCTGACCAATACTATGGAAGCAACCAACTTGGAGCCATTGTGCTACAGTACATATTTTTTTTTTTTAATTAAAGCGGAGTTCCAACCACAATTAACATTTTTTAAATGTATGTCCTTTCATCTTGTGTTTTTATAATATAAATCCGGTTACTCACTATTTTACTTTTCGCCGCTGCTCCACATAGTTATTCAAAAAAGATCGTTTATAAAACTAGGTCCACACGGTTGTCATTTTGCTTGTGGGCATTGTGAAGCCTACAAGCACTTACTTCCTGGAAGTCTTGGATGGGGAGTGATAATTGGGTAGCGCACTGCATCCTGTGAAGGGATGACACACATTTCCCAGGAGCATTAGAGGGAGATGTCAGATTCCTAGGTGATTCCAAGGGCAGATTTCGTGGGACCGCATAGCAACAGACATTTCCAGATGAGTAAAGAAAATTTTTTTTTTCTTTTTTTAGGTCTTTTGAGCACAATGATGGAAACAAAAATTGGGATGGAAACTCCACTTTAATCTTTATTTGAAAATGTTATATTACAATTACATATACTACTTATACAATCTAAGACATAAATATTCAAACTGTGAGAGGTGGGCCCCCCATTATCCCCCCCCCCCTTTAAAATTTAAGAAAAAGGAGAAAAATAGGGGGCAATATATGTCCCCATCCTTTTTTTTTTTCTCCCTTCCTTGATTCAAGGGTGAAGGGTTTAGAAAGGGGGAGGGGTGAAGGGTTTAGAAAGGGGGAGGGGGAATGCTAAAGTGAAGTAAAATAATGCCCTGTTTTCGATCTTCCTGTGAAAGTGTTTTATGTGTTTTTATTCATATTTAACTGTGTGCTTTTGTCGTGGAGGGGGAGGAAGGGGAAATTGAATCCCTTAAAATTGTCACCTTCGACTGTTGTGCTCGTGAGAATTTCCAATTTTCACAGTTTAACTATATTTGCCACATTTTCCTTTTTGCGTCTATTTTGTGTTTATGCTCCATTGTACTTCATGTGTTAGTGTTATTAGCATGTCTTTCCTTTCATCTCCTGGTCCCCATCAAGGAGGAGGTTAAAAAACAAAAGATGGGAAAGGGGGAGGACGGGGGGGCATCAACACATAACATTCAATTCTTTACATTTATCTTAAAATGTTGTAGTCCGTTCCTCATCCCTCCTCCTCATTCAGGTATCTTAACAAGTATTTAGGCGTTCTGCAGAGTCAGGTGTTCTATTTCTATCTCCATCTAATTCTTCAGCATGTTTTTTCCCATTCTATCCATACTTTGTTAAATTTCTCCTGTTGGTTTCTAGTTTCATGAACCCATCGTTCTGCCTCCATTTTTCCATCTACTTTCTCCCTCCATTCTACTAAGGTAGGGCATGTTGCCTGCTTTTAGTACCTGGGTATCAACTTCTTTGCTGCGTTTTAATGTGGTGTAATGCTATTTTTATACGTCTTTATAGATCCTATAGACCCATGGAACAAGAAGTGCAATGGTGTTAACTCTATAGGTTTCTTAGACATCATCTTTATCCATGGGGCCATGTCTTTCCAAAATACGCTAATCTTTGGGCAGTTACACCAAATGTGGAGGAAGGTGCCCCTTTATAGCCCCTCCAGCAGCCATTACTTGCAGGTGGGTATATCTCTTCTAATTGCACAGGGGTTCGGTACCATCTAGCTAAGAAATTGTAATGACATTTCTTGAGTAGATGAGCTTACTGACGCGTGTGTTGCTTCTACAGTACATCATTTGACAATTCTACTGCTGTTGTTCCTCCGGTCAGTATGGCCCTCTCATCCACCAATCTTCACCTCACACCAACAAATGCCCAGTATCAATCGGAATCCTGTTACGTTTCTCACAGTCCATCTGCAGACCACCTGTAGGCATTACCAGTTACACAAGTCAATGCTTCTTCCAGAGATGGCATGCCGGCCATATTGGAAGATTTTATAGTCCACACCCCACCTATCCACCCAGTGGCGAAAACAACACATAGTCAGACAAGGTGGGAAGTGTAAACAAAAGGCATCACAGGGAGAAACTTAAGACACAATAAAAACATTCTATTTATCTTCCCATATTCTATTGTGGAAGAAACCTCCATCCTAAAAGAAAGGTTTGAATGTTTCACCATCCTTTTCTTCCAATTCTTTTGTGCTTTTCAAGGAGTTTAATAGTTTTATTCAGAAACTCACTGTAAAACAATTTTGTCACATTGAAGAATCTCCCTCCCATAAGGATAACAACCCTTCCTGCTGCCAATACCGAGATTGGAGTGAAAATGAGGAAGAGCTAAAAATCCCCGACCTCAAGGCTGGGGCAGAAATGTGATGACCACCTCCCTTGTGCACCCATGTCGTATGCCCCCATCACGCACACATCTTTAAAACCATCTTCCACATTTTATCCTACACATAAGGACTTATTTATAGATGTATTATATCATGTAACCTTTGCCAAACTACGTCAGTTATGTGATTCCACCAAGCACATCATAATCTCACTCGAAAAGACAGACTGACCTTGGAGGGTTTAGCCCAAAACTACACTCTTATAATAACACAGGCAGAAAAGGGGGGAGGAATAGTGATCCAAAATAGATCTGATTATATCAAGGAGGAGAGAATATTATCTGATACCAAAACCTACGTAAGACTCCCTAAGGACCCCTTGAACACCTCCAGATCTGAACTAAAATCCTTGGTAGATCAAGCGTATAGAGACAAAAGAAAATGTACCCCTAAGGTGGACTTTGAAGGCACTTGTGTAAATCTTAATCATATGAAAATTATATAAGTTACTTAGAAAAAATGATAAGGGAGAATTTGTAGCACTAGTAATAATAAACACATTAAGTGTCACTTGAAGTGATTAAAAAATGAATAATAAGCAAAATAAATGTGAAATGGGACACACAAATGAATGTTCAAGTACATGTCCATCTATGGGTAAGACGCTGAAGAGCATGGGACCACATCAATCAACATGGACAGGACATTCTTCTCAACTTTAAGGAGTAGATTAAATACTCTTACCGGATCCAAAGGATCTGCCTGTCAGGGACAGCAGATCATGAGATGGTGGACTTTCCCAAGGAGGATCAACTCGACTTATCCAAAGGCTGGATGATCGAACACCACACGATAGACCTGGATGTATCCCGATTGTCTCGTACCGGAACCTCTCAGTGAAAATCAATCAAACGGATGAACCCAAAAGGAAGAAGGGAGAGACCCCCCTACTTCAAGTGGATGTTACGTGGTGAAAGAAAATACCCCACAAAAGGGTATAGAACGATGGTGAAGCTAAAACTTGGGCCAGCAGGTCATTCAAGGAAAAATTAAAAATGCTCCAGATGGTGCAGATCAAAAAGATACAAAGATACAAGAAACAAAATGCTGAACATAAAAGTGATCACAAAATATAAAAGAAAATAAAAGCAATATGGGGAGTAGGCGTACCAAGACCTACGCGTTTCATCCTAGAGGGACTTCAACTGGTTGCCCCATTTCTTTTTTCTGAAATCGGCATCGGCTGATTATTGTGAAAACAATCGGCCGATTCGCGGCTATAACATTAAACGGCCTGCATGGCCGCTTGACCTGCAGTACTGACCAGTGCTCCCGCAGCATGTATTCCTGAATCCTCCACCCGCACGGCCACTATAGAAGGGAAGGAGAGATTTCACTGGCATCACATCGTACCGCCCCGCCCTTGGCATGCTGTATTAGAGAGAGAGAGTAACAATCATTGGCCCATTACAAGCATCTGCCGCCTGACTTGCAGTACTGACCAGTGCTCTCGCAGCATGTATTCCTGATTACTCCACCCGCACGGCCACTATAGAAGGGATGGAGAGATTTCACTGGCATCGCACCGTCCCTGCCCCGGCCCTTTCCTCTGTGTGCTGTATTAGAGAGAGAGAGAGAAACAATCATTGGCTCATTACAAGCATCTGCCACCTGACTTAGTAACTCCCCCCAGCAGGAGATCGTGGCCAGCACTAGCTCTGTCCTCCTTTCCTGCTGAGGCGGAGCCTGTTGGCTGCTTGTATTACACTCTTGTTCAATAATTGGCTGGTCATCTCATCAGCATGCACCTAGCCTATCAGGTGCATGCAGATAGATACCAGCATGTATGGAGGGTAAGTTGCCAAAATTGTGTGCTACTGTACTGTGCCCCCCCCCCTGCAGACTTTAATGTCTTTTTAAAGTGAAACCTGGCTGAGGCTGGCATTGAGAAAATGAATGAGGATGACTGGGTGTATATCAGAGTTACATTGTGGAGATCCTTTTCACAATGTAACTCTCATCCTCATTCCTTTTTTACAATGCATTGCAAATCAATCATCTTCATTACCACAATTCAGCACCACCTATGCCTAGCACCACCCATCCCTCTCCATTTGGGTCGAGGATCGTCCAGTGTCTAGATGAAACCCTGCTTATGCAGTTCAGCAACCCGACTACGTTCAAAAAGGGAGAGTTTTTTTGTTGTCTTGTGTTTTGTCTCACTCATTTCTTCTTGTTGTAAAATATGATTTTTTGCAATTTTTAAAGTGGTGTTAAACTTTTGATCAGGACTGTATAATATATACTGTATTTATCGGTGTATAACGCGCACATGCGTATAACACGCACCCTAACTTTAAGATGGAAGTTTCAGGAAAACAACTTTCCACAGCCCCCTGCGTATAACACGCAGGCACAGTTTACCCTCTGTTTTCAGGGTAAAAAAGTGAGTGTTATACGCCAATAAATACAGTGTGTGTGTGTGTGTGTGTGTGTGTATGTATGTATGTATGTATGTGTGTGTAATATATAGTATGTATATTCTCTTCACTCATTCAGTCTCTCCTCGTATTACTGACATTTTAGCATGGATGTCGCACCACTTCCTTAAACTAAATCTCTCTAAAATTGAGTTGCTAATTGTAACGAGACCCCAAATGGGACTGGGGTTAACACCATTTAAGATATTCCATTCCGAACCCAAGACAGCTTATCAACACTCCACAATCCCGCGAACACGACCCACACGACCCGTGTGGATTACCCCAGAAACGAGACACACAGCTCTGTTCTCTGGTTTAAAACGAATAGACTCTTTAATAAAAAACTCAGGCTCTTATATACAGTCAGCAACCAAATATGAACAATGACTGAACTTCACCCACACCATTATACAATGGTTCCCAACGAGTCCCCCTCTATACACATCTTTTAGTCAGACATTCTGACTTCAACTCTGACATAATCTACATGAGCTAATTAACTAATCATTTACCTAGACAAGGTGACTCTGACATATGACCTTTCAAGATAGACACCTGCTATACAATACACATTCCTTTTAGTAGACATAATTTACATGAGCTAATTAACTGCAGCTGACAAGTGAGACATCTGACCTTATTGTCTCCCTTTTTATATTGTAAATCACTGCGTAAACTGGTGCTATATAAATCCTGTCTAATAATGTAAATGATGGAAAGCAATATTCACATAATTTTGTGATCATTGATAATTACCACGCATAGTTGCTAAACCAGGTGTATAATACGCAAGGTGCATATAGTATGTTCTGTGTATATAGGTAGCTAACAACAATGCATGGTCTCATAAATTGTCAGTGTGGTCTATATGTCAATCCGCAGATCAGATCTAAACAAGCCAATAAAGTTAAACAATTACTACTTTATGTTTGTCAAAATAAAGCTGTATGGTTTGTACCTTCCACAAAGCTTCAGCCGCGTGGAGACAGATCCTGACAATCCCAAGGGTGGATGTCAGTCATGTCTCTGAGTGCAACTGAAGTACACTTTCCCCTTCCAATCAGGAGGCCTCACCGAATGAATTCAGCTGAGTTTGAGTGTAAGGGGAAAGAACAGAGCATGTTCATGTTGGCCTCCAGAGTTGTGCATGCACGGCCCCATACCGACCGTGCATGCACCAAAGACGTTGGCGCGGCAGACTGACATCATGCGAGCGTGGCCCACCGACACAGCTTCACCAGGGGACTGGGCATGTCTGCTGGAGTAGCAAAATGGAGGCCAGGAGTGATGGAAAACGTCTGTAGCCCCAGGGAGCCGCCACAGGTTAACTGATCTGGGCGGTTACATGTGCCAGGTGTTCAGCAGTCTCACCCAGCTGGGGCCACATGGCAACATGGAGATACCCGATAAATACATCCATTAGGAAATAATGTATTTAACTGACTTGCCCCCAGTAGCAAAAAATAAAAACTGTTTTATATTACAGAAAAGCAGGAAAGCATAGGAACATCTAGCCATAAATTAACATATTGCAAGGCAATGCAAATACATACATTATTGATCATTTGGGCAATTTTGAACTAAGATCATAAATATAACTAGAGATTTATAATTTTTATTTATTATTATGTTGACACTGAATGAGAGCTAAAAGCCTGTAGTTAACAGGCATGGTATCTCAGATGGAATAAAAATAAGATGATTACAAGGACAGTCAGATCAAGTACTTTTATTTTTCCATTCCTCCTGAGGAGAACCCCTCTAGGAAAGGCTTGAAGCATATTGCCTCATTGAGTCCTGGTGGTTGTGTGGCCCTAAGTTTATGCATCCAGCGCAGCCCCATTTTGAGAAAAACGTATATATTATCTAATATAAGAAATGTGATTTTTGGAAATACTACCTCCATGTACTGTTTTGGTGTGTCGGCCCTGGGACAGGTCAGGGTTGTACGTTTGCATACTTTTTATGTGCCTGCTCGCCTCCAAAATTCGAGTTTTTTCTTTTTTCGATATAGAAACTGCAACAGTCATAACGCAGCATGTAAATGACTCCAATGGTTTTGCAATTTACAAAGTATCCAGGTCGAAAAGATTAACCATTGGGGAGAGCAGGATTTCTTTGGGTATACATACATTTGCAATCATTGCAAGCTCCATGCATGTATGTGCCTTTGTACTTGCATCAATCCTTTCCGGGCTTCCCCTTTATACTATATTGCTAGCGACAAGTTTGTCTCTGATCGTTGCCGCCCTCTTGAAGGTGAAAAGCGGACTGTCCGGGACAAGTTGCCCCAGTGTGAAATCAAGACATGTGCCTATATTTGTTTACAATGGTATTTGATTTTTTTCTTTTTGGTTTTATATATTTAGTGATTCTTAGGGGATTGGTATTTTTAGGTTTCTGTACATACAGTAGTTTTTGTCTGTCTTGTGGTGATGTTCGTTGGTATGCTCTTTTTAGGGAGGCATGGCAATAGCCCCTCTGTAGGAACCTGTCACAAAGTTTCTGACCCTCAATTTTATAATTATCATTGGAGCAATTCTGTCTTGTTCGAAAGTATTGGCTATACGGTATAGTTTCCCAATGCTTTGGGATGGTAACTGGATGCGTACAGGATAGCGTTTCCTGCTGTGGGTTTCCTATAAAGGCTACTTCCTAGGGCACCCTCATTACCTCTGTAGACTTTTACATCCAGGAACGCTATGTGTTTGTCATAGAACATATTGAATTTGAGGTTTAATACATTTTTGTTCATTCTAGTGTGGCAAAGCGAGGCTCTGTCCCTATGGAAATGGTGTTGAAATGGACACGCGGGGTCTGCATATAGCCAGATTGCAGAGCTGCAGAGCGTAGATTTGAAACAGAAAACTGCTCTGGCAGTTTTCTCTAGCTCTTGCTATTTCTGAAAGGGGCTCTTTAGTTTGGAGATCCTTCAGAGATATCGGTGGGATGGCATCTCCAACCCTGTGTCCGGATCTTATAGATAGCCTGCAGGGTGTGTGCCCAGGTGCAGACAGTCCATATAATGAGGGACTGGTCAGAGCAGAAGTGAGAGGAAGGTGGAATTGGAGCAGCGGCTGCTAGAGAGTGTCTCTGTGTGAAGATAGATGCTGTGTGGATCAAGAAGTTCAAAGCTGTGTGCGCCCAAGGAGCCTAAAGCTGTGTGCTTTAAAGGACTTCAAGCTGTGTGCGTTTTAAGAAACCCAAAGCTGGTGGCGTCCAAGACTGAGACTTGAAGATCTGGTGGTTTAAGCTACCAGTACCTATAGCCGCAGTGCTATTGAAGAGTAGCCAAGTGGGCTTGTATTTTCAGTTATCTCTGAACATAGTTTAAACCCCTGTGTGGGATTCCTGAGTGAACTTTTTTTCTCATTTAATAAACATGGTCCTTAACACGCATCTGCCACAAGAGCTAACAACCCCCAATGTCACACTAGGTAGACATTGTTAAAGTGTGTCAACAGGTCCATCCCAAATGAACAAAGACATTGTCGATGTACCGGTACCATGCCAACATATGGTCCGTGTACATCGACAATGACTTGTCTAAAAAAAAAAAAACATTTCTCTTTCGTTCATTGATGGACACAGCGCCTTTAATTTTGACTTCAGGGTTATATGCCTTCTATCAGGAGAGGACTAAGCAGACATGTAACAGCAAAGCTGAACAGTACCGCCCAGGGGGCGGTCCTACTGGCTATTACCCCTCACACTGCATCCAGCAGCTCAGGTTTTTTCTGCCTAGTATAGGAGTAGGACCTGGCTCCCGGTTGGGACCATTGGTCCTGGGATTTTTTTACTTTATTTTTTTCTACTTATTTGATCCTGTGATCTACTATCAACAGCCGGCTGGCTGACAGGCTGCATAATATAGATCCTGGTAGTCTTCGCAGCCCGGCCTTTGAACGTGAGCAGATCTTAAGCTACATGCGGAGTCAGCCACGACATGCCCCATTTGCTCCAGGGTTGGCTGGTGAGCTATATGCTCCGGGGCACACATGACCGGGCTACTGCTGTCCGAGTCAGTGTGCCATGGGAGACAGCCACCCCGTACTGCTCGGGTGATGTGTCTGTCCAGAATGCGTCCAGCAGTCCCTGTAAGTACGTTTCCACCTGTTTCGGCAGAATGGAACAGCTGGGCATTCCTGGGGAGATCGATTAGGGGGCCCCTCACTTTAACTTTCTTCTATCCCTGTCCTTTCCCTCCTCCCCATGCTCTGTGGTGGCTGGGCCTGCTGTTTACCTGGGCTGCTCGGGTCCGCTCTCCAGAGGAGAGGGGGTTCTGGTTAGGTGGAAGGCCTCCACGCAAAGTTTTCAGCGTGTTTGCAGCCTTTTTTCCCTATTACCTCAGAATAGCTGGCAGCCATTTTGGCGTAGCCCGCACGCTCTTTTACTGCGGTGACTGGCGTCCATTTTCTTGTAGCCTGCTCTCTTTTGCTGAGGTGGCTGGCGGCCATTTTCTTGTAGCCACACTCTACTGAGGTGGCCGGCAGCCATTTTCTTCCTCAGTATCCCCAGAATCCCCAGCTTAGTTTTTGCCTCTAGCGCTGGGTATGTTCCTTCTGAATGGCACAAACAGCTTGGAACACCTCAGCCTACAGGAGAGAGTAGACGGCAGCACTGCGCAGTTGGGTCAGGGTGTTGAGTCCTCTGGGGGGCCCCTCAGTCAGGGCAGCTAGGAGGGTGGACCTTTGCCCACAGACAAATGTGGGTCAGCATGGCGTCAGAAGCTGGCGCTTCTTCCCCAGACATCCCTATGGTGGCAACCAGTGTCCCTGCACATGTGGTGCCTATGGGACGCTACGGTGGTCCTGGAATCCTTTGTTGCCAAGGTATAAGCAGTGTGCGCATGCGCAATGGGGGTAAAAAACTCCTCCTCCCCCCACCATCTTCTGGAGAATGCTCTGATTCAGAACGGCCCCTGTTAGAATGTGAATCAGGACCATTTGGACAGTGATGATGACTGTCCGGTCAGCGCAAGAAAATTTGCGCTTGTTGGAGCACTTTTCACCGCAGTGTGGGAGACCCTAAAATTGGAGGATACGGCGGGGGCATCTACTGAGGTTTCGGTCCCTTTTGGGTCCCACAAGCCGGCCTGCACTGCTAATGTGTTTCCCTACCTAACTTATTTTAAGAATTTATATACAAAGAATAGTGAAAAAGGGGAGGCTAAGGGCAAGAAGAATAGTGGCTGAAGCTTGACTTGGTCCACATTCCTTCGGGTAGGCATGTCCCTATCTCGGCACTGATACAAAGAATTTAAGAATTGTTGAATTAAAAAGATTTATTACATAATAAGAAATGCAGAACAATCATACAGATCAAGGATTTGGCAAAGTCTCCACTAGTTTCGTGGGCATACCGCTTCTTCAGGAGAGCCAATCTATAAAATACATAACATTGTAAAAACATGTAATATACAATTCAGCATAAAAAATGGATAAACAAAATAATGGTAGCTTACCCGATGGGTAGTAAAAACACATGTGGAGGCGGACCGCCTACTAGGTTCCCCCCCACGGCGGACAAGGGGGGATAGTGCGTGATTCTCTAAGTATGGAATATAATAAATTGATTAGAGCCCATAGGTAAAATAAAACTAAGGTCAAGGGGAGGAGGGAGAAAGAGAAAAAGTGGAAAGGAGAGGGAAGGGGGGGGTGAAGGGAATTGGGGAAAAAGGGGATGGAAAGAGGGGGGGGCAAGGAAAAACCAGGGGGTGGAAAGAAAGGGGGAAAGGAGAAGGGAAGGAAAGGGGGGGGGGGAGAAAGGGAGAAGGGGGGAAAAGGTCTCGACCAAGGTGGTAACAACTTACCACAGCAGTGAGAACTGTGGATGGTGGGGGCTGAACCAGAATAGGAAAAATTAATTCCTGGTGTGGGGCAGGCAGTTAACCAAGGTGAGGTAACCGGCGCCAGGTGGTCATGGGGGATGTGGTGTCCAGTGGCCCTGGTAATGACCAGTGTAGTGTCAGCCATGGAGGTATTGGCCACGGCCCTGGTGTCACAGACACTTACTGAATGGGCAAGGTTTTTGCACCACGGGTTGGTAGAGGAACAGGCTTCCTCGGTCTGTGTGGAACTGGCCGACCGGTTGGTCTATGGCCTTAAGTATGTCTGTGATGCGGCCTTGGATACAGCTCCCTTGCTTTCCAGAGCCTCAGTATCTGCTGTGGTGCTATGTCGCCTGATTTGACTAAAATGCTGGTCTGCAGACCAGACTTCCAAGAAGGCTTTGGCGGATTTGCTCTTCTAGGGAGAGAGACTATTTGGAGCCTCGCTGGATGACATTATTAAAAATGTCACTGGGGGTAAGAGCACGCTGCTCCCACAATCCAGAAAAGCTAAGGAGCCACGCTGTAGGCCAGGGCCCTCTTTTTCTGCTCAGAAGGTTTTTTTGTCTGCCCAGTCCCGCAGTGTTCCCAGGCCGACAAGGTGCCAGCTGAGGGACGAAGTGTCCCTTGTTTCACAAGCCAAACAAGCTTGCAAACAAATCTGCGACAGCATGAAGGTTTGCCCCCGCCCGACTCTCAAGAGTTTGCACCTCTCTTCTTTCCGACCGTGGGGTTATCTCCAGGTGCAAGGGACCACCATGGGTGCTTCCTTTGTGCCCTGCTATGCCAATCTCACCATGGGTTTGTGGGAGGAGTCTTGCATCTTGATAAATGATTCCTTTGCATCTGATTGTGTTGTGAATACATGAGGATTTTGTGTGTGTATAGTGAGTACCTGAGTGTGACTATGGGTGTGTTGTGAGTGTTGTGTGTACCTGTGTATTGTAAGCACACGTGGGCTGTGAGTGCGCGTGGACTGCATGTGCACGTGGCCTGTGAGTACCTATCTATTGTATTGTTGAGTATGTGTATTGAGTATTAGTGTCAGGAAGCTAGTTATTCATTTGGATAGGGTATAAACCCCAATCCTCATTAAACTAGTAGGTACAATGCCTAGCAGGTGTGAAAATGTGACTGTGGACCACGGACCACCACAAATCCTTTTTCCCAACCCAACGTTGAGTCATGTAGACTGACTGCTACAGGGAGTGCAGAATTATTAGGCAAATGAGTATTTTGACCACATCATCCTCTTTATGCATGTTGTCTTACTCCAAGCTGTATAGGCTTGAAAGCCTACTACCAATTAAGCATATTAGGTGATGTGCATCTCTGTAATGAGAAGGGGTGTGGTCTAATGACATCAACACCCTATATCAGGTGTGCATAATTATTAGGCAACTTCCTTTCCTTTGGCAAAATGGGTCAAAAGAAGGACTTGACAGGCTCAGAAAAGTCAAAAATAGTGAGATATCTTGCAGAGGGATGCAGCACTCTTAAACTTGCAAAGCTTCTGAAGCGTGATCATTGAACAATCAAGCGTTTTATTCAAAATAGTCAACAGGGTCGCAAGAAGCGTGTGGAAAAAACAAGGCGCAAAATAACTGCCCATGAACTGAGAAAAGTCAAGCGTGCAGCTGCCAAGATGCCACTTGCCACCAGTTTGGCCATATTTCAGAGCTGCAACATCACTGGAGTGCCCAAAAGCACAAGGTGTGCAATACTCAGAGACATGGCCAAGGTAAGAAAGGCTGAAAGACGACCACCACTGAACAAGACACACAAGCTGAAACGTCAAGACTGGGCCAAGAAATATCTCAAGACTGATTTTTCTAAGGTTTTATGGACTGATGAAATGAGAGTGAGTCTTGATGGGCCAGATGGATGGGCCCGTGGCTGGATTGGTAAAGGGCAGAGAGCTCCAGTCCGACTCAGACGCCAGCAAGGTGGAGGTGGAGTACTGGTTTGGGCTGGTATCATCAAAGATGAGCTTGTGGGGCCTTTTGGGGTTGAGGATGGAGTCAAGCTCAACTCCCAGTCCTACTACCAGTTTCTGGAAGACACCTTCTTCAAGCAGTGGTACAGGAAGAAGTCTGCTTTCTTCAAGAAAAACATGATTTTCATGCAGGACAATGCTCCATCACATGCGTCCAAGTACTCCACAGCGTGGCTGGCAAGAAAGGGTATAAAAGAAGAAAAACTAATGACATGGCCTCCTTGTTCACCTGATCTGAACCCCATTGAGAACCTGTGGTCCATCATCAAATGTGAGATTTACAAGGAGGGAAAACAGTACACCTCTCTGAACAGTGTCTGGGAGGCTGTGGTTGCTGCTGCACGCAATGTTGATGGTGAACAGATCAAAACACTGACAGAATCCATGGATGGCAGGCTGCATGAGTGTCCTTGCAAAGAAAGGTGGCTATATTGGTCACTGATTTGTTTTTGTTTTGTTTTTGAATGTCAGAAATGTATATTTGTGAATGTTGAGATGTTATATTGGTTTCACTGATAACAATAAATAATTGAAACGGGTATATATTTGTTTTTTGTTAAGTTGCCTAATAATTATGCACAGTAATAGTCACCTGCACACACAGATATCCCCCTAAAATAGCTAAAACTAAAAACAAACTAAAAACTACTTCCAAAAATATTCAGCTTTGATATTAATGAGTTTTTAGGGTTCATTGAGAACATGATTGTTGTTCAATAATAAAATTAATCCTCAAAAATACAACTTGCCTAATAATTCTGCACTCCCTGTATTTTCCCCATTCATGCCCTGATATGGGCACAGTGACCCGAGGTGTGAAGCGGTCTCCACTACTCTCTGTTCTCCCCTCTTTTTCTACTTTAACTTTCCTATTCCTTTCCCCTTTCTGCTGTCTCTCTGTCCTTACCCTACCCTTCCCCCTCTTTATTTGAATACGATGTTATTGGGCTTGAGAGTTACAACATGGCCGCAAGCGGTCCCGGTACTATTGGGCCGTTGCGGTCTTTGCTTTTTCATGCAGATGTATCTAATCATATGTAAATCTCGGTTCTAATTAGGTATATGTTTAGATATTCCATGAAAAATTCTTTATATGCATAAGAAAACATCCTCTATATATTCATGTTTCTATTGTTATTCTCCCTATGATTTCTGTAGTCCATTCAAACTGCCATACTTACATTGGGAAGATTACACATGTGAAATTTGTTATACCTGTAACCTTACTTTTATCTTGTTTTCTCTCAATAAAAACTTTTGTGAAACAAAAGAAAATGTGACTCTGTACATCTTGCAGCATGTATGCGTTCCTTGATCATACGATCAAGGATGAATACTGCTGTGCAAAATGTAAGCACGTGATTTCCCGGGAAGCCCAGGTTCTGAATCTAGGGAAGCAACTGTCAGCACTGAGAAGACCCTCAATACTAAAGGAGAGCTGGGAACGTACCTGGCAGGGGCCAGCACAGAGTTGGGTGAAGGCAAAGAGGTGCAGGCACTAAAAAAGAGTAGATGGGTGACAGGAAGGGTAGAGGGTAAAGTGCCAGGGAGGCCGATCCTGGGCTGGTATATCCCAAGTAGTATGCCCCGTTGAGTGACATTGCTGAAACCAGTCAGGGATGATCACTACTGGAGCTAAGGCACTCCCCTAGCTGCCAGAGGAAGAACTGCTCCAGTAAGAGTGGGGGTGAGGGAGAAGAAAGACAGATGCTGGTGGTAGGGGAGTCAATTCATAGGACAGAGAAGGCAATCTGTGACAGACCTGAAGCGCCAAACTGTATGCCGTCTATTGGTGCCCTAAAGTGTCCTAAAAAACGATTTTAGGGACATAAGAGCTAAATTGTGGAAAAGGACCTCAGTATTCTCAGAGATACTACTGGTACCTCGAGCCACACCAGAAAGGCGGAGGGACATTAGGAAATGTATAAAACGTATGGAACAAGGAGCTGGTGTAGAGGGGTTTGGGATCCTAGAGAACTGGGCCAACTTCTCAGTCGGTCACCAGTTATAAAAAAGGGATGGACTGCACCTAAATGAAGAGGGTGCAGATCTGCTGGGAGTGAAGATGCCTGAAAAGTTAGAGGGGATTCTAAACTAGGTGATTGTGGGGGGGGGGGGGGGGTGTCCAGAGGTAGAGATAGTCAGCGCGGAACATATTCCAGTGGGTAATATTGGGGGGCATTAGTGCAGGGCTTGA
The DNA here is from genome assembly GCA_029574335.1 of Rana kukunoris. Classification (NCBI taxonomy): domain Eukaryota; kingdom Metazoa; phylum Chordata; class Amphibia; order Anura; family Ranidae; genus Rana; species Rana kukunoris. The sequence goes on along the minus strand of CM056055.1, from coordinate 79,560,312 downwards.
CAAATTTGCTTTGGATCTAGGAGCCATCTAAAAATGTTAGGAGCCAGGAACGTGCCCAGTCCCGCCGAGCTTTCGCACAGAAGCAAACACATACTCATACAGTGGTTGACAGCGATATTGTGTCAATCTCGCTCCCTTTCTCGGCGAGATTGAGCACTTGCGAGCCCCATCGCGGGAGCCAGCGCCGAGCTGGCTTGCCGCGATGGAGACAAAGCCGTCATAGAAGCGACGGGGATCCGACGCGGATTCCCGCCAATTCTACACGTGGGCGGAGTTTGTTATGAATCCTGAGAAGGAAGTCCCCGCCGGATTTTAAATAAAAATCCGGCATGGGTTCCCCCCTCAGGAGCATAACGGGCCCTTAGGTCTGGTATGGGTTGTAAGGAGACCCCCCTACGCCGAAAAAACGGCGTGGGGGTCCCCCCACAATCCATACCAGACCTGTATCCAAAGCACGCCGGCCGGTCAGGAGGGGAGTGGGGGGCGAGCGAGCGCCCCCCCCCCCCTCCTGAGCCGTACCGGGCAGCATGCCCTCAACATGGGGGGGTCAGGTGCTCTGGGGCAGGGGGCGCACTGCGGCCCCCCACCCCAGAGCACCCTGTCCCCATGTTGATGAGGACAGGGCCCCTTCCCGACAACCCTGGCCGTTGGTTGTCGGGGTATGCGGGCGGGAGGCTTATCGGAATCTGGAAGCCCCCTTTAATAAGGGGGCCCCCAGATACCGGCCCCCCACCCTAAGTGAATGAGTATGGGGTACATTGTACCCCTACCCATTCACCTGCAAGAAAAGTGTAAACACAAATAAACCACACAGTGTATTGAAATATTTTATTAGTTGGCCGCCGGGGGGGGGGGGGGGTGTATGATCGCTTTTATAAAAGCGCCCCCCTCCGGCGGGCTTCTGCGGGGGGGTGGGTGCCGCTGTTCTTCACCGCCGTCTGGTTCTCTTCCACAGCCGTGGGGGGCGCTTTGATAAAAGCGCCCACCACCCGGCGGGCTTCCTTCGACATCTTTGGCGGCGGGGGGTCTTCTCCCACTCTCCGGGGTCTTCTCCCACTCTCCGGGGTCTTCTCCCGCTCTCCGGGGTCTTCTCCGGCTCTCCGGGGGTCTTCTCCGGCTCTCCGGGGGTCTTCTCCGCTCTCCGGGGGTCTTCTTCTTCTTCAGGACTCGCCGCCGCTATCTTCGTGTTAGCTCAATTACTGGCGGCGGCGAGTCCCCTCTTCTGTGACGTCTTCTTCTTCTTCTCTTCTCCAGATGTTGACGCGACGCTTCAATCCGCTGTTATGGCTGGCGCGCGGCTCACAGCGAGTTATATAGGCCTGTCTTGTGACGTCGCAGTCCCATCATGCTCCGGTAGGTAGGGGACTGCGACGTCACAAGACAGGCCTATATAACTCGCTGTGAGCCGCGCGCCAGCCATAACAGCGGATTGAAGCGTCGCGTCAACATCTGGAGAAGAGAAGAAGAAGAAGACGTCACAGAAGAGGGGACTCGCCGCCGCCAGTAATTGAGCTAACACGAAGATAGCGGCGGCGAGTCCTGAAGAAGAAGACCCCCGGAGAGCCGGAGAAGACCCCCGGAGAGCCGGAGAAGACCCCCGGAGAGCCGGAGAAGACCCCCCCGCCGCCGAAGATGTCGAAGGAAGCCCGCCGGGTGGTGGGCGCTTTTATCAAAGCCCCCCCCCGGCGGCGGAAGAGAACCAGACGGCGGTGAACAGCGGCACCCACCCCCCCGCAGAAGCCCGCCGGAGGGGGGCGCTTTTATAAAAGCGATCATACACACCCCCCCCCCCCCGGCGGCCAACTAATAAAATATTTCAATACACTGTGTGGTTTATTTGTGTTTACACTTTTCTTGCAGGTGAATGGGTAGGGGTACAATGTACCCCATACTCATTCACTTAGGGTGGGGGGCCGGTATCTGGGGGCCCCCTTATTAAAGGGGGCTTCCAGATTCCGATAAGCCTCCCGCCCGCATACCCCGACAACCAACGGCCAGGGTTGTCGGGAAGGGGCCCTGTCCTCATCAACATGGGGACAGGGTGCTCTGGGGTGGGGGGCCGCAGTGCGCCCCCTGCCCCAGAGCACCTGACCCCCCCATGTTGAGGGCATGCTGCGCTCGCTCGCCCCCCACTCCCCTCCTGACCGGCCGGCGTGCTTTGGATACGGGTCTGGTATGGATTGTGGGGGACCCCCACGCCGTTTTTTTGGCGTAGGGGGGTCTCCTTACAACCCATACCAGACCTAAGGGCCCGTTATGCTCCTGAGGGGGGAACCCATGCCGGATTTTTATTTAAAATCCGGCGGGGACTTCCTTCTCAGGATTCATAACAAACTCCGCCCACGTGTAGAATTGGCGGGAATCCGCGTCGGATCCCCGTCGCTTCTATGACGCACTCGCTGGAATGTGCTTTTACTATTCCAGCGAGTGCGAGATGTCGGCAGCCTGTCGCCGAGAATCAGCGCGATGCTGTCGTGCTATAAACACATTCTTGGCGGCAGGCACTGTATGAAAGCGGTGGTCAAACCACACATGTGAGGTATCACTGCGATTGGTAGAGCGAGAGCAATAATTCTAGCCCTAGAACTCCTTTGTAACTCACATGCAACCTGTAGAATTTTTTATGAAGATTTTTTTTTCTTTTACACAATAGATTTTTTATTCGTTTTTAAAATTACATTCAATAACGCTCATTCAATCAATAGGCAACAAGAAAAGACAAGAGCGTGTAGTGGTGGTAAAACAACACCACAGACATTGCACTAACATTTTTAACATTTCAGAGTTTATAGTAGTTAACCTCATTTGCGAATAATAGTGTAGTTCAAAATTGCTTGCGGGAGAGAGAGTAGGGGCCGACCATCTTCTGGTGATACACAATCTGGCAGAGAGCAAGACATGTAGAACAGTGTGTTTCAATTGAACTGGATATTGTTCCAATCCGAGTGAGAGAAGTGCCAAACCAGGCTGGGGGGTGACTGGGCGTCGGACAATACGTGGAAAACTGATTCCCAGAAATTTGCTAATACAGGGCAACCCCATAATGTATGGAGCAGATTCCCTCTGTAACCGCAGTTCCTCCAACACCTATTACTCCATATTTTTCCAAATTTAGAAACTCTATCAGGAGTTAGATACCATCTCTGTGAAATTTGTATATGTAGTTCCCAATGAGTTGCGAAACTTGTGGCTGCATAGGTGAATTTGTAGGCCGTAGACCATTGTTGAGTGGTGAAGGTGCAACCCAAATCCGATTCCCACTTACTCAGAGGGGCCGATTTGGTAAAGGTATGTTTTTGCTGAATACCTTTCAGGGTGGTAGAAGGGTTGTTAAGAAAGAGCCACGCAGGCATGGGTATACAGCGTTCCCAAGTAGGATGTGTGTCAAGGTAGTGTTTAGTTCTTAGGTACAGGTACATGTCAGTGCTTGCATGCTATATTCCTTCTGCAAGTCAAGGAATGTTTTGATCTTTCCCTTATCAAGGAGGTCTTCTATGTACTTGATGCCTTTCTCCCGCCACTTTTTGTAAGAAATCAGAGCTATGTTATGCTGTAAGGTCGTGATCGCGACTTTTAATTTGGTTATGTTGGGGTAGCCTTTGCAGATTTGTAGAAATGTGTTCCTGGACTGTGGCTGACATTGTAGGGGAAACAAATGACGGATTCTTATTGACGGGGGAGTTAGAGAGCAACCATGATAAGTCATTACCGGGTGTTAGAGCAGCTTCCATCTGACCCAAGGTGGTGTTGGGCGATGGCGAAAACCAGTCCCTAGACTGAGTAAGGACTGAGGCCATATACAGTGCCTTGAGAAAGTATTCGGCCCCCTTAAACTTTGCGACCTTTTGCCACATTTCAGGCTTCAAACATAAAGATATAAAACTGTAATTTTTTGTGAAGAATCAACAAGTGGGACACAATCATGAAGTGGAACAAAATTTATTGGATATTTCAAACTTTTTTAACTAATAAAAAACTGAAAAATTGGTCGTGCAAAATTATTTAGCCCCTTTACTTTCAGTGCAGCAAACTCTCTCCAGAAGTTCAGTAAGGATCTCTGAATGATCCAATGTTGACCTAAATGACTAATGATGATAAATAGAATCCACCTGTGTGTAATCAAGTCTCTGTATAAATGCACCTGCACTGTGATAGTCTCAGAGGTCCATTTAAAGCGCAGAGAGCATCATGAAGAACAAGGAACACACCAGGCAGGTCCGAGATACTATTGTCGAGAAGTTTAAAACCGGATTTGAATACAAAAAGATTTCCCAAGATTTAAACATCCCAAGGGAGCACTGTGCAAGCGATAGTATTGAAATGGAAGGAGTATCAGATCACTGCAAATCTACAGCTGAGTTGGGAGACTCTGTCCATAGGACAACAATCAGTCGTATACTTCACAAATCTGGCCTTTATGGAAGAGTGGCAAGAAGAAAGCCATTTCTTAAAGATATCCATAAAAAGTGTTGTTTAAAGTTTGCCACGAGCCACCTGGGAGACACACCAAACATGTGGAAGAAGGTGCTCTGGTCAGATGAAACCAAAATCCAACTTTTTGGCAACAATGCAAAACGTTATGTTTGGCGTAAAAGCAACACAGCTCATCACCCTGAACACACCATCCCCACTGTCAAACATGGTGGTGGCAGCATCATGGTTTGGGCCTGCTTTTTTTCGGCAGGGACAGGGAAGATGGTTAAAATTGATGGGAAGATGGATGGAGCCAAATACTGAGCCATTCTGGAAGAAAAACTGATGGAGTCTGCAAAAGACCTGAGACTGGGACGGAGATTTGTCTTCCAACAAGACAATGATCCAAAACATAAAGCAAAATCTACAATGGAATGGTTCACAAATAAACATATGCAGGTGTTAGAATGGCCATGTCAAAGTCCAGACCTGAATCCAATCGAGAATATGTGGAAAGAACTGAAAACTGCTCTTCACAAACGCTCTCCATCCAACCTCACTGAGCTTGAGCTGTTTTGCAAGGAGGAATGCGCAAAAATGTCAGTCTCTCGATGTGAAAAACTGATAGAGACATACCCCAAGCAGCTTACAGCTGTAATCGCAGGAAAAGGTGGCGCTACAAAGTATTAACTTAAGGGGGCTAAATAATTTTGCACGCCCAATTTTTCAGTTTTTTATTTGTTAAAGTTTGAAATATCCAATAAATTTTGTTCCACTTCATGATTGTGTCCCACTTGTTGTTGATTCTTCACAAAAAATTAGTTTTATATCTTTTTATGTTTGAAACCTGAAATGTGGCAAAAGGTCGCAAAGTTCAAGGGGGCCGAATACTTTTGCAAGGCACTGTAAGGCCTCTTACACACTATCAGTTTTTCTTCAGGTTTTTCTCTTCAGGTTTACCAAATCCATCTAATATGAGGTCAAACCTCAAGAGTCTCAATTTGTATGCAATCAGGCAGGCCCTTGTACTACATGGTTTTGGTAAACCTGAAGAGAAAAACCTGAAGGAAAACTGATAGTGTGTAAGAGGCCTGATAGTCTTGGAAGTCTACATAGCCAGTGCCACCTGCCTTGCAGTGTTTAATGAGCGTGGAACGGGTGCATCTAGCCTTTTGCTTTGCCAAGCAAAGGAGGACAGAGTGGATTGAAGCGATTTAAAGTACTGGGTAGGTATGTCAATTTGTAGAGTCCTAAAAAGATAGAGGAGTTGAGGAAGGTGTAGCATTTTAAGCTCCTGAGACGCTAGCCTGTGCAGATCATTTTGGAGTTTGCTGCGAAAGGGGGTGTAGTTATGGTAGAATAGTCGTTTAGTAGATTTGGTTAATTGGACTCCAAGATAGGTAATACTGTGATCTGTCCAAGTGTATGGCATACTTGTGGGGATATAATAGCATACTTGTGGGGATATAAACTCCCAGGTTTAAAATATGACATTTAGACTCCTTAACCTTGTAGTAAGATACTCTACTGAACCAAGCTAGCGTCTCTTGAACAGCCAGGAGGGAAGAGGTTGGGTTAGTCAACATGAGTATTACATCATCGGCAAATAGGCTAATTTTTTGTTCATGGCCTCCCATATGAAAGCCAGTGATATGCGGATTCGAGCGTATGGTTTGTGCTAGTGGTTCCATCATTAAATTAAAAAATAGTGGGGATAGGGGGCAGCCCTGCCTTGTGCCATTAGATATGCTAAACAGTGATGATAGGGAGTCTGCTGAGAAGACTCGGGCTGACGGAGCAGAGTATAAGGCCATGATTGCTCTATGTATGTGTCCCGTGAATCCGAATTTATGGAGAGCCGAGGAGAGGTACCCCCAATGTACCATGTCCAACACTTTTTCAGCGTCTAGGGACAGGAGTACAGAGGATGATGTTAATCGTCCTTCTTGTGGTGTCAGAGACTTGACGACCTTTCGTGAAGCCCGATTGATCCCTATGGATGAGGGATGGGAGAATGTCATTCAGTCTATTAGCGATCAGCTTGGCATATATTTTAGCGTCAACATTGAGCAAGGATATTGGGTGGAAATTCTGGGGCGAGGTCGGTTCTTTACCCAGTTTCAGGAGAGTAATTATTGTCGCATTTAGCATGTCTGGGGGGAAAGACGAAGAGTTTGCTGCTAGATTAAATACCTCACAGAGGGTGGGATTCAAAATATGTTGGAATTTTTTATAGTATTCACCGTTAAACCCATCAGGTCCTGGCGATTTGGAGTTAAGGAGTTTCTTAATCGTTTGCTCAGTTTCGGGAACCGTGAATGGGGCATTGAGGGATGTAAGCTGGTCTGATGAAAGCGAAGGGAGACTAACTTGCGCCAAAAATGACGAAATGTCCTGGGACGGTTGAACAGTATTATTGTCATCTTTTAAGTTATATAAACCTGCATAATATGTACTGAATGCATTAGATATCTTATTGAGCTTTAGTAGTTTGTCTTTGGGGTGAGAGTGGTAAATGAATGGGATTTTGGACTTGGTCCTGTGACCTTGTATTTTTAACGCTAACATCTTACCCGCTTTGTTACTCATGGCATAAGAGGTGGCCCTGATCCTAGTACAAGCTTTTTCAAAGTAGTAGCAGTGAGTGTAATTCATGTCTTGGGTTAAATATTTTGGCTTGGAGATATGAAGAAGTTTGTGTTTTGTTCTGGGTTTCAGTGTGTTCTATATCAGCCGTAATTTGATCAATTTTCTTAGTCCTATATCTTTTCGCTCTGGCTCCTAGTTGAAGAAAAATACCCCCGATTACGGCCTTGTGGGCGGCCCACACCACCACCGAGTCGGACGCCGAATGAGAATTTAGGGAGAAATATTCCTCCAAATGTTGTTGTATGACTCCAGCAGTGGCTGGGTCCCGAAGTAAGGACTTTTTGACCCTCCAGATGTAAGAATTATTTTGTGGTGTCTCGGTGTCGATGGTAATGCTGACCAGGTGGTGGCATGTATCGTCAAGGCCGCTACCCTCTGGAGTAATGACTTATAAGAAAGAAACAGGTCAATACGTAAGTAGGTGTTGTGACGCAAGAGAAATGTGTAATCGCGTTCACTCGCGTGACAACATCTCCAAACGTCAAATCCTTCGAAGAAATTAAAGTTTTTAAAGGAGATGCATGTCTCTTGGTACCCGCAGTAGAGTCCATCCTGTGATTTGGGACAAGATTAAAGTCACCACATAACAGTAGATGTCCCTGTTGGAGCGATCTGGCTCTTTTCAAGACTTTAAGGAACGCCATTTGACGCTGGTTTGGCGCATAAAGTGTATTGGCTATTGTTGATCAAGCATATCAGAATGATATAACGACCCTCGGGGTCAGACAAACAGTTTTTCATCTGAAAGGAGACTGTGTTTTGTATGGCAATTAGAACTTCCCTTTGTTTCTTCACAAAACACGATTAAAATACGTAGGGGGAACTGAAGGTGTTGACATCTGGGATGCGAGTCTTGGGTAAAGTGAGTTCCCTGGACGCATAGTATATCGCATTTCAGCGAAAGTGCAGATTTCCACATATAAGAACGTTTGGCCGGGTGATTTAACCCCTTCACATTCAAAGATAGGATGTTGAGGACATGTTTTCGATGTTAGGGTGTAGGAGACAATTTTGGAACTCTCAGTTAGAAGGCTGAGATCAGGTGCACTTCTACACCACTGAATGCGCAAGAGTACATCTCTCGGGACCGTGTCTGCCAAATGGCGCGGTTTAGGGATCCTGTGGATGCGGTCTATTGTGAGCTCGATGGGAGAAAGCTCAGGTAGTAGTGTAGAAAACAAGGTGCTGGCATAGTTATAGAGGTCTGCTGGGAGGACCGTCTCTTTGATACCTCTGATTTTGATGTTATTGCGCCTAGATCGGTCCTCAAGGTCTGCTAATTTCGTGTCTGTGCATTCCTCCATTTTATCTTCTATGTATTGCACCCTATCTCCCATATGCTGCATATCAGTTGAGAATTTGTGGATGAGGGAGGACAGGTTAGACATCGAGGACTGTAATAGCAGTAACATGTCCTTCATTGTGGTGTCAAGAACAGGTTGACCTGTTGTGGGGAAGGCCGCAATAGAGGATTGTAAGGATGAAATGGCGTCTGCATTATGCAATGCCGTACTCGAAGTTCCGGCCTGGTATGCAGGATCCAAGCGCATCCACACTTTTGCTGGGCTCTGAGTAGCTGGAGACAGCGGGGGGATCCCTCGTGAGGTAATCCTCCATCTGTATCTCCTGGATCGCTGCTGGGGAGGTCGGTGTAGGTTGTGGGAGACCGCTTTGTATTTCCAGCTGCGCCATCTTGCCTGTCTCCTGGCCATGAAGGCTGGAAAGAGAACGCCGTCAGCTTCTGGAGGTATCGATCCTCCTTCCTTTGCAGGGACATCGTGCCTGCTAGCTCCGCCGATCCTCCGGCGGCAGGGGGGGTGTATGATGGCTCTGGTAACCGCCCGTTGCTGTGTATTGTCCGTCCGGCTGGAGAGAGCTCAGAGCCTAAGCTGCCATTCCTCACACGTGCAAGCCACACCCCCCACCTATGGAGATTTTTAAAGGGTACATGTTGTTTCACCATTCCATGAGCAGACGCAATTTTGAAGCGTGACATTTTGGGTATCAATTTACTCTGCGTAACATTATCTGGGCTAATGTTACTGGTGACTTATTTTTTAATTAAAACAAAAGTGTGCTTGTAAAACCGCTGTGCAAATACTGTGTGACAAAGTATTACAACGATCACCATTTTATTCTCTAGGGTGTTCGAATAAAATATATATATAATGTTTGGGGGTTCTAATTAGAGGGAAGGAGATGGCAGTGAAAACCGACAGGGGAAGCTCTATTAGCATTGCTGGTTGTCTTGTCATACCAACGGCCACCACAAGATGGTGCCAGATAACAGAAGGAACCATAGGCCTGCAGAAGGCTGCAAAGCCACGGCCTCAATTACCGGCTAGTTGGGGTGCACTGAAATGCAGGATACCCCAGCTGTGCCACGCCAGGTCACTAATTCTAGTCGCAATAGTGACCTGACACCTGAGTTTTGTCGTACCCTGCATTAGGTTCCCCATTAACGACGTGTATCTGACACGAAACGTACATCGGGAGGTTGACGCGCTGACGTCATCACCAGTGGACGGGCGTCTGTAGGCCGGCCGGTCGGCTTTTACATATGCACATCTTTTTATCATTCTTGCTGTAAATGAGATTTTATTTTTGATAAACCACACGTTCGCTTTATTACACTATATGAGTGTTTTTTACATTTTGGGGCATGACTGGTGGTTCCTCTGAGAAGTGGTTGACCGTACATACCTCCATGGGATCCAGGATACATCCATCACAATCGGATTGCTACAGAGTGTTATCTGATAGGCTCGTCCATTACGTGCCTTTGGTAAGCAGCCATTTCTGTCAGTGGAGCACTAACGTTTGTGGTGTTCACTTTGGGTGCCATCCTACTTTTCAAATCCATCGTCATCTCAGTGGGTGCATCATGGCCTTCTTGCTATAAGAATTTGGACTTTTTATTCCTTTCATAATTTAAATGGTTTATTCTCTATCCATTATACCTTACTGGTTTCACATGGACTTCTCATATAAATCTTTCCAGTATTCAATCCATATTTTACCATTTAGCACTTAATTCATGTTTATAAGTCATTATTGGTATACAATATTTTTTTTACTATTGGTACTTGATATTTCAGCACAGCTTTTACATGTTTCTGCATTAGTGGTAGGTTGACTAAAGCACATAAACCTGAGGTAAGTATAGCAAGTCATATTTGCAACCTTGGAACACCCAATAAGACAGTATGTGTCTTAACTTTGTGGCATGTTCACCAATGCCAGGAGTCTGGCGGACACAATGGGAGAATTAGAGATACTGTTGTACAAGGAGTATTTTGATTTTTGTGGGAATTTCAGAGACTTGGTTCAACAGCTCTCATGATTGGTTAGCCACCATTCAAGGGTATTCCCTTTATCACAGGGATATAAGGGGTAAAAAAGAAGGAGGGAGTATGCCTGTATATCAACAATAATGTATAAGTGAATGTGAGAGATGACATCACTAAAGGAGCAAGGGAGGCCGTGGAATACTTTATGGCAAGGATGAGAAGTGTCATCATAATGGGAGATTTTAATTATCCAGACATAGACTGGGCAGAAGGATTGCACATTTGTCTAAGGCTCCTAAATGTCTTGCAGGACAATTTTATGGGTCGGATGGTAGATGTGCCAACTAGAAACAAAGTTTTCCTACTGACCACCTGATTACTAACAATACAGACCTGATCACAGATGTGGAAATATGGGGCAATTTAGGAAACAGCGATCACAGGTCAATTGGCTTCAGTATAAATCGCACAAATGGGAAACTTGAGGGGAATACAAAGACACTGAATTTCAAAAGAGCTAACTTCCCTAAGCTAAAAAAACCTTGCTAGAAGATATTAATTGGGATAAAATCTTAGGAACAAAGAACACAGAGGAGAGATGGGTTTGCTTTAAGTGCATATTAAACAAGAGCATTAGCCAGTACATCCCATTGGGAAATACATTTAAAAAAAGCGTCCAAGTAACTCCAATGTAAAAATGCATATAAAAGCAAAGGAGATGGCCTTCAAAAAAATCATCATCAGCATTTAAACTTTACAAAGAATGCAACATGAAATGTAGGGGTATAGTTAGGGCGGCTAAGATGGCACATGCTAGACATGTAGTGGAGGAGAGCAAAACAAATCCCAAGAAATTCTTTTAAGTTTGTAAACAGTAAAAGAACAGACCATATTGGCCCCATAAAGAATGAGGACGTGAATCTGTTTACAAAGGATGGTGAGATGGCAAAGGTATTGAATTTGTTCTTCTCCTCAGTCTTCACAAGGGATTCAGGGGGTTTCAGTAACTTTAACTGTGTTGCTTTTCCTCATGAAACATATCACAGTAAGCACCCTCATGGCTAAGAGGACAGAATTGGGAAGAGACTTGAAAAACTTGTCATTAATAAGTCACCGGGACCAGATGGCTTGCACTCGAGGGTCCTTGGGAAACTCGGTCAAGTAATTGCCAGATCATTGTTCCTAATTTTTACTGACCGTCTACTGACTGAAATGATACCAGCTGATTGGAGAAAAGCCAATGTAGCACCAATATTTAAAAAAAGGTCCAAAATGCAAAGTAAGGTCTGTTGGCATGGACCATAGGGTGAGTACATTGAAAACTGGCTACAAGGGCAAGGTTAGTGATAAATGGGGAGTACTTGGAAGGGTCAGGGGTGGAAAGTGGGATCCCTCAGGATTCTGTCCTGGGACCAATCCTATTTAATTTGTTCATAAACAACCTGGAGGATGGGGTTAAATCTCTGTATTTGTGGATGATACCAAGTTAAGCAGGGCAATAACGTCCCTGCAGGATGTGGAAACCTTGCAAGTAGATATGAACAAATTTATGGGGTGGGCAACTTTATGGCAAATGAGGTTTAATGTGGAAAACATTTAAATAATGCATTTGGGTGGCAAAAATATGAATGCAATCTACTCACTGGGGGGAGAACTTCTGGTGGAATTTAGGATGGAAAATGACCTGGGGGTCCTAGATGATATGCTCATCAATGGCATGCGATGCAAAGCTGCTGTTAAGCAAACAGAATATTGACATGCATTAAAAAGGGGTTAAACTCAAGAGAAAAAGCAATAATTCTCCCATTCTACAAGACTCTGGTCCAGCCTCACCAGGAGTATGCTGTCCAGTTCTGGGCACTAGTCCAGAAGGATGTGCTGGAAATGAAGTTCGTGCAGAGACAAGCAAAAAACGAATAAAGGAAATAGAGGATCTTTATTATGAGGAAAGGTTAGAAGCACTGAACTTATTCTCTGGAGAAGAGGAACTTGAGAGGAGATATGTTTTCAATCCCATACTGGTGACCCCACAATAGGGATAAAACTTTTCCACGGAAGTTTATTAAGACATGTGGCCACTCGGTAAAAAGAAAAGAAAAAAGGTTCAACCTTAAACTGCATAGAGGGCTCTTTACTGTAAGAGCGGCAAGGATGTGGAATTCCCTTCCACAGGTGGTGGTTTCAGCGCGGAAGGATCAATGGTTTCAAAAAACTTGGATACGATCCTGAACAACCGCAACATACAGGGTTATACAATGTAATAGTGACATAAAATTACACACATAGGTTGGACTTGTCTTTTTTCAACCTTGCCTAACTATGCAAGATTGTCTTTTATGAAAGCTATATCGATGACATGATTGTCATATGGGACAGCCCTCCTCCTACCATTGCCCACTTTGTTTAGTATTACAACCATAACTACATGGGTGTTTCTTTTACACATGTATATGATTCTCATTCTCTAGTGTTTTTAGATCCTGTGGAGGGAAGTATTGTGTCCAAGACACACTTCAAACTCTTGGCGGGCAATTTGTATCTTCATTTTGACAGCTGCGACTGTCCTAGGTAGAAGCAAAATATCCCAAAGGGTCAATTTTGCAGACTCTGGAAAACTGCATGCTGGACGATGTCTGTTATTTACAAGTGCAACTTCTTAGTAATACATTTCTGGATAAAGGATATGACTTGGACCTAGTACAAAAAGCCCTTTTGGTTTGCTAAGCCCCCCCACCACTAACAAAGATAAGTCCACATGCTCTTATTCCAGTTCAGAAGTCAAGTTCATCACCCAATTTCACCACTAACACAAAAAGATAGAAAAATTGCATTTTCTGGCTTTGGGTCCTTTTACAAGACCCAAAGCCAGCCCCGGTTCTGTCAGAGAGACCAAAGATCATCTACAGGAAAGTTAAACGTGTCAAAAACATTGTAGCTCCCAGTAGGGTTTGCCATCATATCACTTCCTTTGAATCATAGCCACTTTTTGCCAATTGACGGGCATGTTCCAGCATAAAAATAAAAAAAATAGCTTTTGCTTTGTTATCTTTAAAACTATTACATTAAACATTTTTATAGCTGCGCAACAGAATTTGTGATATATTGCATAGTTACCTAGGTGAGGTTGAAAAAGTCCATCCTATGTGTGTGATTATAGGTCAGCATTATATTGTATAACCCTGTATGTTGTGGTAGTTGAGGTGCTTATCTAATAGTTATTTTTTAAACTATTGACGCCCCTCGCTGAGACCAACACCTGTGGAAGAAAATTACACATTCTTGCCGCTCTTACAGTAAAGAACCCTCTACATAGTTTAAAATTAAACCTCTTTTCTTCTAACTTTAATTCCTTGCATGTCCTTGTGGCCTTCTATACATAGGCCGCACTGTTTGCATAGTAAGGGCCAAATTCAGGGAACATAGATTTATTGAAGAGGGGGGTCTGAAGATTATAGTGTCCCCAGGCATTTTCTCAAAGCTCACAACAAATCTACATAAAGGTTAAAAGTTTGGATGTTGGAATCTGTCTCTGTCAGAACCTGGGCTTGAACCTGAGACCTGCTCTGTGTCCGGCGTTGACTCTTTCCACTGAGCTATCTGGGATGCTGGACAGTTGCCTACCTAACCTATTGGACAATCCTATCTGATCCATTGGAAAACCCTGCCTTGTGTCTTGATTGCTGTTGAACCTTGAACTCCTTGCTTCTCCCATGAAATTCCTACTTAAGCCTTGTCTCAGCACTTACTCCTTGCCAGGTTATTGTGCCTTTTCAGCCAGTCCCTTGCTCTTGTCTTCCCTGCTGCCATCTGTATTTTGCTACCACTCGTGGTCGACCCTTGCCTTGTTCCTTGACTACTCTACTGCCTGATCCCAACCTGCAACTACTCGTTACCAAACTTTTGGCTTGTTTATTGACCACGCTGCCGTTTGATACTTATCTGCTGATCTGCTTCTGGACCCCAGCTTGCTCACACTCTTGTGAGGCAAATCTGAGGACCACGACCTGGTACTAGCACGCAGCTTAATCCATCTCCACTATCAGGAGCTCTGGTGAACACCAGCTAGTACTTAGACTCCGCACCTCAGGTGAGCCTGTGTCATCTGCCAGAGTGACTGCCTGTGCACCTTTCCTGCTGGTCGGTGGTAGTCCTGCAACTGCTATATCAACTGGTCTTTAAGCCTGACGCCTGATCGTGACACCCTCATTGTGACACCCTGCGTACCCATAGAAGATAATGGGACTGAATTCGCACCTGAGCCGCACCGCAAGCCATAAAATCCACACACGTTTTTACTGCAATGCGCAGTGCGAATGCATCGCACATGTGTGAACCAGCCTCATTAAAAAAATGTATTTAGAAATGTTCTGCGTATTAGATGCGGTTTAAGCCGCAACCAATTCACATAGGTGTGAATCGGGCCTTAGAGTCAAATTGCATGACAAATCGCAATGGTGTTAACCAGGGGTAATGCATTTGTTTTTTAAATATATTATATATATATATATATATATATATATATATATATATATATATATATATATATATATATATTTTTCAAATCTATTTTTTTATTTTACAGCTCCAGGGATGGTACAATTCAAATAACACTGTGACATAATACCAACCTATGAGCTTAACATATCCACATCATACTATGCTTCCAGTAATTGGTGTCGTTGTCAGTAGTGTTCATAAAATTCTTATCATTAGCATAGAGTACATATTCTAAAACCTAGTTTTAGTGTCCATAGACATGAGAAGTGAGGTATCCCATATCTTTCCTATAGCAAAAGATACATCAGAAATGTCCATTACCTGAGCATTATAGAAATAAGAAGCACAGAAAAAGGATGAAAAGAGAGGGACCCCAGGGTTCCCTAGAGGATAAAGAGGGAAAAGGCAGTAGGTAGTGTAATATTGGGGGTTGTTAGCTCAAGTGGGATATGCGTTTTAAGCGATTCACGCCAGTCAGGAACTGTCTTTAAGGGCTTGTTGGCCCACTTTTATTGAAAAGGCAAAAATAAACAAAAGTCCAAACATAGGTTTCCCACGCAGGGGGTTTTCACTGTCCACACAAAATGATGGCTTCAGCCTCCTGGCTTATACTGGCAAAGAAAATACTAAGCCACCTGGCTCTCCTCAGCAGTAGCCCAACTGCTTAAGCTCCAGCATGGAACCTTCCTGACTCCTGTCGGCAACCTCACTCAGGTCTCTGGGGTTTCTCACAGTGCACCCTGCACTCTCCAGCTTATTCAGTGCCCACCTGCACTCTCTGGGTTCTCCCTTACAAGCCTGGACTCCTCGGGAGGGTGGAGCCCTGAGCTACAGCCAGGCCAGCACTAAAGAGCTGAACACACAGCTGTGTCATTAATGTGTCTGTCCCTCCAAAATATGGCGAAAACCAGCCATCTTTCAGGAAGGACAGAGTCAAACCATCACATACCTCCCCCCCCCCTGTTTCAAACCGAAAGGGACGAACACGTAGACCCGTCATTATAAATGGGACACCTATGTACAAGCAATTGGCTGCATAGGCCCATTTTTTACGGGTATGTTTCCACCAACACTTCACCGTGGCGCCTTTGTGCCAACAATCAGCAGCAGGAGTCCTAATCTGCCCAACCTTTTCTCTAAAGGGGCACTCCACCCACCTCTTCTTCCGGGTGTGCTTCCACCAGCACTTCTTCCTGAACCGTGGGCTCCCACTAATCTCTCTATCCCTTCTACCATCTGGCCTTAGGATCCTTCTTTTTCCTCCCACAGACCTACTCTCCTGGGACTGTTGTGGACCTACTTCCATGGGATCTGTCAGGGACTGACCACTCTCACTACCTGATGCAACATTAACCAACAACATTTGTTTCTCAGGTTCACTAACCCCTCTGTTGCTACCCGTGGCAACCAAACCATCTGAGGTCAACACCACATCCTTCTGTTTAACCTCACCAGCAATGTTCCACAAAGGGTTATTCAACTCAGCATTGTCATTGGGACCTCTTGTCCCCTTGTTTGTTAGAACAGTGTCTATGTAGGGACCACCTACAGGCAAGCAGCTACTCCCTATGGGACAGTCCCACAGTTTCACATCGCCCCCTGTTGTCCAACACTCCAATAGCAATTGTCCTACCAACGCACATTTTTCCATACCAATCTCTTTAACCATTTCTGAGACCATTGGTACCTCAACCAGGATCTCTGAGATGTCTGACAGTGCTCTACAGTGCTTCTCATACACGTTTTCGTTACAGTTACCACTACTGTTATTTCCCATCAAAGTGTCTCCGGGTACCTCAAACTGCACCTCTCTGCGAGTGATGGACTGAATTCCCACTATTATCAGGTCCATTCCGAGCCCTTCCTTTTCATGAGGTCTAGAGGGTGAGACAGTGCGCGCGCCATGTACCAACCACTGCTCAGCCGTACCTCGGACCGCACCAGTAGGAATACACTCCATCACATCAGCAGACGGAGAGACTTCAACTATGTCTATTACTTCTGATTTCTCTAACAATTCTCCTGAGCGCCTTCTGCACACAACCGCCGCTGGAAGCACTCTCAAAGAGAACTGTGAGACAACTTTCCACAAAATGAACCAACAGTAGAGCAACCAATTTTCATCAATATTGCTTAACGCCAGAACCACCTGTGTCCACCGATTGGTACTATGCAGTACCATGTCGCCCCTCTGATGTGGATACACGCAGGTGTACATTGGAAATATTTTTACCAATTCCAACAACATCTCAGTTATTTCTAGACATGCCACATCTAAACACGGAACTTTAGGAACTTTTCCTTTACCAACGATGTGGAGGGGCTCATTTACTAAGGCATGAGAGGCTGAGTCACTTAAAGAGACCTCTACCTCAGAGGTAACTGACAACTTGTGGCTTTCCTTGAGCACTGCAAATCGCATTTGCGACACTCATCCTCTCACTTTCAGCAACACTGAGCGATTCCAAATCGCTACCCATTACCATATCATTCTGAAGTTCAACATTCCTCATCTCTTTTGCTGAGGACAAAATCTCTGCCATGTATGCGCCCTTTTCAGATCCTTCCAACTGGAGAAGGTTAACTTCTGCAAAGCCAACGCACCCATGTCTACCGGCCCTGCAGTCTCTCCATTTTGCATAGCAGAATTTGTGTCCACCGCAAACACATTTTTAAACACAGCAGGCTGCAATAACATAACTTGACCACTGTGTGGCGTTTCATTAAACTCATGAGGACTTTTTCTGTCAGCAGTGACAGACTGTAGTAACACATTATCACTACAAGCAAATTCAGACATTTCAGTTTTACCATTTTTCTCATCACGAAGGTCAAGTACCCTCTTATACCTCAGAGCGGCACCACAGTTGTCCCCGGCAACCTCTGGCTCTAACACACAGAGCTCCCTGGAGGTTTCTAAGGACACCTCTGCAACCTTACCTACTGTTGCTAAGGGAAATCGCATAACCGGCTTAGCGATCAGACCTAGCTCATTAAGCATCACATCACCATAAATACATGTATCATCAACATCATCAGTATTCATAAACATTGCAGCTTTATAATGTCTATTAGATTGACTTTTGTCAGAACGCATGGCACCCTGCATGCGACGCAACACATTAACCTTCCTCTCTAAAGGAATTATTTTGCCCACTAGGGTGGCTTTACAGTTGTCCTGGGACACCACTTGCCTTACCAATACAGGCTCCTTGGCAGTTTTCCTTTGCAACTGTGCAGCACCTGTCTCTATCGCTAGGGAACATGACACGCCATCTGTTTTGGTCACCCCTAACACATCACTCTCAGCACTCTGCTGGACTACCTTAGGTGCACACAAAGTCCACATATCACTTTCAGTCTGTGATCTTGCAGCAAGGAGGGTTTTAACGTGTGTCTCCCCACTGATTTGGGTAGCACACTGCAGTAAGTCAGTTTTTACACCTTCTGCAGATCTCCTCACCGGACACATTGCTACTTTACTTGGATCACAAATTGCAACAGTCTTACCATATCTTGAAACAGGTAACTTGGTCTTCATTTGAGGGCGCTGTCTTTCAGTTGCATTTTTGCTGGCCAATTCCCCCTGGTGGCCACAGGATGAAATCACAGCAGGTAACTCCCACTGTTTAGCACCCCCTGCAGACACAACAGAAATCTCCTTGTTGTCAGGGGTGACTGCAAACATATCTGTAAAGGAACCTTGGCCCACCGATAAAGAGTCCTGCTCGGCAACATTACCTCCAGCTGCACCCCAAAATCTAGGGCAAGAAAATATGCCGTGCCCCAGGTAACCACATTACAGGCATGGCGTTTGGCGACTTTCTCCTGTTGCTAAGGGAGATGACACTCTCCCAACACGCAGAACTTCACTTGCATCTCTATGGGGATGGCAATACACCTCTTCCCTGTAGCTCCTCCTTCCCATTGACACATTTTCTCCGGTTGCTAATGGAAATGGTGCTCTCCTAGCTGCACGTTGCTGGCTCTCCGACACATGTAGACGTCTCTCTCCCTGAAGCGACGTTGCTTTAAACTTGCCACAACTCTCTGTGGGCAATATCGTTGTCTTGCTGTTCATGATGCGACTGAACTCCCCTTTACGAATGATTTTCTTTTTAAACTGGCAATAATCGTTGTGGTCACCGCCCATCAAATGGTAAACAGACCGGTACTCTACCAATAATAAGGTTTGCAGCAATTTTGGCCACCAGTCTCTAGGCCACCTCCTCCCTACAGCGACTTCTTCAAATTTCTCTAGGAAGTCCCCAACCTCCTCTGTAGGTAGCATGGGTTGCATGTAATCTGATGCCACTATCTCAGCCCTATGTATCGCATCCGACTCTTTAGTTTGGTTCAGTGCGGCCAAGTGTTTTTTGCACGATTCTGGGGCTTGTTGTGTCGGCAACAAACCCTCCAGCCACAAAGTCCTGTCTCTAATTTCAGCAAACCTTGCTTTCTGTTTGCGATTTGTCCTTCCCATCGCTGCAAACAGGGCAATTATTTATAACACAGTTCCTTTTTAAACACAGAAAAAAAATGTTGGTGAGCTTTCTACAAGACTTGCCAACAGCACACTTTCACACGCAGACTTCACTCTCTGCGATTCCACTTGAATCATCCATTCACTGGGCCTTCCCAAATGGATATGTCTTCTCAGGCCACGCTGAGCTTACTTCCACAGGTATGCCACCTGTATGCAACACAGTCCACTAATTGAACTCCTGTGTAATGCAGTTCTCCTGACTGTCACACACAGCTAACAGCAGTTCACAGCAGAAAATGTTTACTTTCAGTTCATATTGGCTGTTCATCATAGCATTGCTGCAAAAACGTACAGTTTCTTTCTACTCACTGTTGGTATGCAAGGATCTGGAACTCTTCCAAATTGCCCGCAGCAATCCACCACTTGTAATATTGGGGGTTGTTGGCTCAAGTGAGATATGCGTTTTAAGCGATTCACGCCAGTCAGGAACTGTCTTTAAGGGCTTGTTGGCCCACTTTTATTGAAAAGGCAAAAATAAACAAAAGTCCAGACATAGGTTTCCCACACAGGGGGTTTTCACTGTCCACACAAAATGATGGCTTCAGCCTCCTGGCTTATACGTGCAAAGAAAATACCAAGCCACCTGGCTCTCCTCAGCAATAGCCCAACTGCTTAAGCTCCAGCATGGAACCTTCCTGACTCCTGTCAGCAACCTCACGCAGGTCTCTGGGGTTTCTCACAGTGCACCCTGCACTTTCCAGCTTATTCAGTGCCCACCTGCACTCTCTGGGTTCTCCCTTACAAGCCTGGACTCCTCGGGAGGGTGGAGCCCTGAGCCACAGCCAGGCCAGCACTAAAGAGCTGAACACACAGCTGTGTCATTAATGTGTCTGTCCCTCCAAAATATGGCGAAAACCAGCCATCTTTCAGGAAGGACAGAGTCAAACCATCACAGTAGGTACCAGAAATGGGGGACTGAGAATTGGTGAGAAGAGGGATAGAAGAGGGGGAGGGGGGGGCGGTGACCTAGAGCCACATATATGGTCGATATAGACTCTGTTCTTGAGCAGAGACACACCTTCATTTGACAGAATGAACATATTCCAGTGTCTCCATGCCTTAGCATGTTTTTCTTATTTATTTTGGGCCGTTTGGATTAGATCTTCTATTTTTTTTTCTTCCACCCTAAGTAGCCAGGTCCCTACAGAGGGAGGTGTGGTTTTCTTCCACAATAGTGGAATGCAGGCTTTGGCGGCATTCAGTAGCTGTCTTAAAATCGATTATCACCTATTATAGGGTGTGATTTCAGTTGTGAGGGTAGTTGGTCATAGCACCACAAGGCCCCTTTTAGCATGACCCTAGTTTGTGCCTATTCTAGCTGCACCCAGAGCTTAAGCTTCGTACACACAACTATGTGGTTCTTTAGCACCACCCTTTGGGTGACTTCTGCTAATGTTGTGTTATGGTAACATTGCTTCTGAGCATGCGTGTTTGCTTTGTTTTTTTTTTCTGATGGACTTGTGTACACACGATCGGATAATCCGACATCACACATTTGTTGGAAAATTTTAAAGCATGCTATCCCACATCTGTCGCCGTAAATTTGTATTAGTCGACAACATCCTACCATCACACTTTTCCCTTTGGAAAATCTGATCTTGTGTACGAGGCTTTAGTCTTGGGCCGCGTACACACGATGAGACATGTCCGCTCAAACATGTCCGACGGACCGTTTGCAGCGGACATGTCTCATCGGATTTTGGTCCGATGGCGTGTACACACCATCGGACGAAAGTCCCCTCGATCTGAGGACGCGGTGACGTGACGTTGACACCGCCACGTCACCAAACCCGGAAATAAAATGCTTCTGCGCCTGCGTCAAATCCATTTGACGCATGCGCGGACAGTTCTGTTCGCTAGTTAGTGTACTAACCAGCGGACAGATCCGACTGACAGGTTTGTAGCGGACAAATTTCAAAGCATGCTTTGAAATTTGTCCGATGGACAAACCTGTCCGCTAGCCCGTACACACAATCGGAGATGTCTGCTGAAACGGTCCATCGGACCAGTTTCAGTAGATAAATTCGATTGTGTGTACGCGGCCTTAGTGTCTGTTCCAATCGATAATTCTCCCCAGGTGCACAGCCAGGTAATACTTCTGCAGATCTGGGAGAGCTAGGCCTCCATAGTGTTTTGGCAAGGTGAGGTATTGTCTGGCTAGATGGGGTATCAAGTGTGCCCAGATAAATTTAACGGAGAGTGAGTGCACTCGTTTAAAGTGGCATAATGGGATTTTTATCGGTAGGGCCTGAAACAAGAACAGGAAGAATTTTTTTTTTTCTTTTGTCTCTTGCAGGACTTATTCATTGTGATTAAAGATGGATTTAGTTCTTGCAGGGATGGGTTGGGCATTTGGAGGTTCCAGTTGCTAAATATCCTCTTTAACGTGGCATATAGTTACCTTTTTTAAGTTCAGTTTGACTTTTTTTTTATAATACCAGTTTATTGCATTGAGGACCATGTATTGAAACTAAAATATGAGTTTTCCTTTAGACATGATTAATGTCTGTTTTACAGTAAGCGCATTTAAGGTCAGATTTGTAATGTGTGTTTTTTTTTTTTTTTTTTTTGCTGGATGGACTTTTATTTAATTTTTTTATGCTGTATACATATGTTAAAGCTCATCTGCAGGCAGCAGCTGTCATTATTGCCAAATGTCCCTCTCTTCTTTTAAACCATCTTTGTTTTTTAACCCCTTTCCTTGTCCCTGGTTTTGTCCCATGTCATGACATCACAGGGACTGAGAAATTCTGCAGCATCAGAAACTGATAGAAAGAACCCATAGGCAATGTCTGTAGGCAGGCTTTTAGGGGGATATGGGGATCTGTAGGTGAGTAAGGGAGAGCAGACAACTTCCCAGAGACCTACAAGCCAACATTTTTTTTTTTGCACAAAACATTGTATGCAACTCACTGCAAGTAAAATGTTCTTTGCACTTCTCTCTCTGCTCATCAACTCACATGCACTGAGGCAATGGTCCCCTGAACCGAAAGTTCTCTCCCTGCTTAACCTGTTTCCACGCGGCCTATAGTAAACTGAAGGCTGAGCGGGCCTCCCGTCGATCTGAGTGAAATATGATGTCTTCCCCGATTGCGACCTGTCACCGGCTGTGTCTGGATGACTGATTACTGTACCGGCCCACTGCCGATGATATGTAAAAAAAAAATCTGATCACCTCACCGGAAGTACCATGTTGCCATGGTAACCTATTGCTCTGGTCAAAGGGTGCTAAAAATGTTTTTCCCAAAAATTTACAACTTAAAAAAAAACTTGCCATGCCTCTTACAAAATACCTTGGGGCATCTACATTCCAAAAATGTGTAATTTGGGGGCTACGTGTACTGTCCTGACGTTTTTGGTCCTCAAATGAGATTGTTACATCAGGATTGATCAGTTTTCAAATGTAGAAAATAGTTTTGTGGAAGCTATAACTTTCCTACAGACAAAATAATATACACTGATTTGGGTTATTTTCACCAAAGAAATGTAGCCAAATACATTTTGCCCTAAATTCATGAGGAAAGATTATTTTACAAAAATGTATAATGGGAACAAAGAAAAAAAAATCTTTGGTCAACATTTTTGGTATTTTTTTCACTTATTTAGCAAAAAAAAAAACAGTGGCGATTACCACTTCCCACCCAGCCTATAGCAAAATGACAGCCAGGCGGTGGTTCAGTTATCCTGACTGGACATCATATGATGTCTTTGAGAATAACGGCCGGCTCGCCCCCGCAGCACGGCGATCGGTGGTGCAGCGTGTCAGTCCGACACTGCAACACCAATCTTGGTAAAAAGCATCTGTCATGGACCATGAAATACTGAGGTGTTTCTACGTGAAATCCTAATTCATGTATTACAGAAGATGGGACATTACGGATGTTTTGAGATATTACAGGAGATTTTATTCTGAACCCGTCAACCCTACTGGACCAGGAAAGGTCCAACCGAGTTGCCGGAGCAGGGAGAAAAGGGGGGGGGGCATTGTGAAGGACTTTTATGCAATGACCTATATATTTCAGTTTAATTCTTTCCCTGCTATTTTGTCTGTGTGTTATGGGTAAAAGGTGACTTTTTGTATTCTAAAGGGTTTCATGACTTTTTGCAACCATGTGCTCTATGGAGTCTGCCTCTAGCCCTGGATAATTGGATTACTTTCCCCTTTGTAGAGGCCTCTGTAAAACCTGTTTAAACCAGATTGCCATGCTGCCAGTAAGGGACAATGACCTTTCAATGCTAAGTGGCTTGTGAAATACCTTTCCATTGTGTTCTGCAGATAAATAGCCGTTGTCAGAGACGAGACGCCTAGCCACCGCGTCAGGCCACCTGATTAGATAATTGACTCATGTTAATTGTTGTTCTGATTGCTTCATTGTAGTAATTACCCCCTGGGGCTTTTGTCTGAATACACATCACAGTCTTTCTATTCAAACCTTTCTGACCAATCTCTGCTGTGTCATTTTCAAGTCCTCATTTGCATGGTTAAGGAGAACCTGATGGGAAACTACCTGGACTTTAAAAAGGACCAATAAGAAAGCGGTTGTTGGGGGCGGGATGTTCCAAATTCTGTATGAAAGTGTGCTGTGTACTTTCAATAAAGGTGTCCTGTTTACATCCAGCATTAAGCTTTGGCTCATGTGTGGATTATTCTGCGATTCCAGAGATATTCCTACTCATGGAATATTGGGTGATTTTCCTTTATTGGAGAAGAAGGGAATGGATGATGGGCATATGTTCTACTACCGTCACAGCATCTTTACCACTTGATCAGCCGTGTCCAATCACACCTGATCACAGCGTAAACAGGAAAAGCCGTTTATCAGCTTTTCCTCACTGGCATCTAACAGACACGTGTAGAGCAGAGCACGGCTGCTCTCCTGACAGGGGGTCTGTGCTGATTAATCGGCACCGTCCCCCCGATTCCCACATAGGAACACACGGGAGGCTGATGCATGCCCACCAGGTATGCCACCCTGGAATACCAGGGATGCCAGTCGGTGCCTAGACATGCTGCCAATCAGTGGCCATCAGCAAAGCCTACCAGTGCCATCTATCAGTGTCACCTCATTGGCCCCACCACATCAGTGCCACACAGTGTCTCCCTGCAGGGTTGTAGTTCCAAGGAAGGAGACAAGCAAGCAGGATGACTAACTCCCAGCCAGAACGGCTCGGATGATAGGGGTAAGCTTACTTAGGAGAAACAAAGTGAGAAATTCAGACACAGAGAAAAAAAAATAGAAGGGAATTTTAAGGAAAAGGTAAGTGAACTAACAATGCACTAGCTTAAAGGAACCTATTTAGAAAATTTAAAAAAAATAACTTTTACGACCCCTTAAGTTTCCATTTTTAGGAATAGATATTGCTAATAATGTGAGTTTGATCTTGAATCATTCTTTTAACTTTAATTTTTCTTTTTCTTTTACTAGATGTGTGCTCACTGCCAGGAGTCTGGAGCCACACTTGGCTGTTACAACAAAGGTTGTGCCTGTTACTACCATTTTCCATGTGCCACAGATTCAGGTAAGATGTACACATTGTCAGAGCTACAATATATTGCAGGGAAATGAAGCAGCAAAAGCTGTATCTTATTCATACAGTACAGGACATAGGCAAACATTTTAGGTGACACTGGCAAAGCTTTTGAGGATGCCCCCTGGGTGCCTCCCCCTATAAACTTCATAAGGTAAGTTTTCAGTTTTTATGATAGGTGATGGACATCTTTTTCTTTAGAGAAGTTGTTCTTGGCTTAACTAGTTTTTGTATTTGGATTCTTCCAACTCATCACTGTCTTATAATACAGCACTAGATGCAGTGCCCCTGGCACCATGGGGATGGCCTGTAAGTTTGCTTCGGACACTGCAGGCACATGGGCCCTCACTGTGCGTCTTGTAGTCTGCCACTGAGTGCTATAAATGTTTAATGCTGTGGTCCATCCCTATGGAACTCAGACCTACTCGAAGGGTATGCCCTCCATCAGGGGCAAAGCTTGGACCCGCAAAATAGGGACAAGCATCATTATCGGGTAAGACCGGGTCATCCGTTTTCCCTGACCATCACTTCGGTCTCAGGTGGATGGCCAGATGTTACATCACAGTACCCATTTAGTTTATTCCCTTGGTTTGCCCTTCTAACAATGTAGACTTTCTAGTCACCATCATGTCTATCAGATATGTCTCAGAGCTGTTGACTTTTACAAAGAGACCTTCCTCATCCTTTACAGTGGCAGGGTAGTCTGTGCCCAAGGCCATCCTTGCTTATGTTTTGGACAACATTGAGCTATAATAAAATTTATTTTAATGAGTGCGCACAAGGATCTGGCATAAACACGTTCTCACTGTATCACAATTCATAATGATGTATTCGACTTGTTAACGGTGGTTTATAAAGTCTTCACTGAGTGTTATGAAGATTTGAGTAATACTATACTAACTGCGTGCACGACCAGTACTTATCTCTCTAAATGTCCTTCAAACAGACTAGCTAAAAGTTCTGCCCGATATATGCTGGCAACCAGCTAAGTTATTTTATAAGATTACGAAAGTACATTTCTTGTAGAAGACAAAAGTGTCACTAATACTGTACACTTCTCAAATTTAACAGTAAGGCAGCTAATGTGATTTGACTTGTTTATACAAGAGAGCTTGAAAGTGAAATTATTTTTAATAACATGCACTTTTGAAGGCGATAATGCTGTATGTATATTTATTTTTATTTTCTTCCTGTGCGCCCCATGGACTTGGAGAGACAGGAGGCTCCAGTTTTGAAGAGTAGCTCCACTTTTTTTGAGAAAAAAAACCTTCCTCTCTGAGTGATCAATGTACATTGCAAGGATGTTACTTTTGTTGCAGAGTCCTACCTTTTGTTCTAAAGAGAGCGGTTTGTGTCCATGTGCGAGGTGACTCTAATGGGAGTGGTTTCATAATTCTCAATCGGCTGCAGGGCTCTGAGGAAAACTGCAGGGTCTGGATCCCTTTTAGACATGATTTCCAATCTCACCAAAAAATAAATTTTTGTTCCAGGGGTTGCCAAAAATCTGGCTTGTATCTTAGTGCAGTCTTCTGGGAAAATCAGTAAGCCAATTAGACAAGCAGGGAATGTTTCTGGGGGACATCATGTACACATTCTGTGTGCAGGACTTCTCCAGGTATCTATATTGCATTTTACAGAAAATGACAGTGCTGCAGATTGGAAAGGAAAGGTAATTTCTAGTAACATTCAATTACAGTATGACTTGTGTCAAAATTGCCTGTTATACACATTTATTTATTTATTTTCACATGAAAGTGGATTTACCCTTTTAAGGATTAGCCATGTCCTAATCAGCGAATGGCTGTCGTAAGCATTGTATGCCTGTCTTTAAAAAAAGTCATATTGAGAGGGTGAGTGATTTTTCCAGTTTGAGGTGGAGGAACTCGATTGGATCAGGTGAAGTGTTTTATGTGAGCAAGGTATTTCAACACTGATGCTGTCTACTGGTTAATAGAAATATTACGGAACATTGTTACAAACCATGCTAGTGATAAAAACATAAATGTATGACTTGCATGAAAAATGTGTCTTTCTTAGTTGGCAAGTGTTGCACCTTGTTATAGAAGGGTTATTTAAGAGCTGTATAGTGTTTATTTCTCAAGCTGTGCACGTGTACCAGGATTTATTGTATACAGCTGCTATGTATAGTTTTTTTTTTTGGAGTGCAGTGGGGATTTTTGAAAGTAGTATGTTTTTTTTTTATTAACTGCTTGCCGACCAGCCATCGCAGTTATACGGCGGCAGGTCGGCTCGGCTGCGTAGATATACGTCATCTCACAGTTCAGCCAATAGGGCCCCCCCCCACTCGTGATCGTCCCCGGCGGGCGCGATCACCGCCAGGCACCCGTGATCGCTCTTACAGAACGAGAACCGGGAGCTGTGTGTGTAAACACACAGATCCCGGTCCTGTCAAGGGGGAGAAATGACTTTTATCATCTGTTCATACAATGTATGAACAGCGATCTGTCATTTCCCCATGTCAGTCCAACCCCCCCTTCAGTTAAAACACACCCAGGGAACATAATTAACCCCTTCCTTGCCCCCTAGTGTTAACCCCTTGCCAGTGGCATTTTTATAGTAATCAATGCATTTTTATAGCACTGATCGCTATAAAAATGCCAATGGTCTCAAAAATGTGTCAAAAGTGTCCAAAGTGTCTGCCATAATGTCGCAGTACCGATAAAAATTGCTGATCACCTCCATTACTATTAAAAAAAATATCAATAAAAATGACATAAAACTAGCTTCTATTTTGTAAGCGCTATAACTTTTGCGCAAACCAATCCATAAACGCTTATTGCAATTTTTATTTTTACGAAAAATATGTAGAAGAATACGTATCGGCCTAAACTGAGGAAAAAATATATATTTTATATATATTTTTGGGAGGATATTTATTACAGCAAAAAGGAAAAAATATAATTTTGTTTCCAAAATTGTTGCTCTTTTTTTTGTTTATAGCGCAAAAACTAAAAACCACAGAGGTGATCAAATACGACCAAAAGAAAGCTTTGTTTGTGGGGAAAAAAAAGACCTTAATTTTGTTTGGGAGCCACGTCGCACGACCGTGCAAATGTCGGTTAAAGCGAAGCAGGGCCGAATCGCAAACCAGCAATACGGTCCGGGGCTGAAGTGGTTAAATATACTTACCTAGGTGGATGCTGCATCTGTCCCCTACCACCTCTCCACTGAGAACTGAGCCGCTAAACATCGCCTATTTTCACCTCCCCGAGTGAAGAGATGCTGCGTGTCAGTCAGCATCTCCCCTGGTCTGCTCCTCCATGCTCATTGGAGTGCTGTGGTGTGGAAGGGGCAGAAAATAGATGTTTCACGGCTCGCTGAGAGGCTTGGACTGCCATTAGTCCAGGCAGCTGGCAGATCCCGACTTCCTAAGGCGGGATGACGCACTGCCTGGACTGATCCTGGTGACATCAGCTGAGAGTAGCCTTTAGACCGATCTCTGCTAAAAACGGGTCACAGAAGTGCAAAACAAACTGTGACCCAGAGGAGAAGCCCAACCTAAAAATCTCAGGCTGGACTTCTCCTTTTAAGAGTTTACATAGTTATAGTTTATAAAAGCTGAAAAAAGACATGAGTCTATGTATGTATGTGTGTGTGCATATGCACGTGTGATTTATTTGTTTATTTTATTAATATTTTCTATAGTCCTGTATATTCTGGTTCCTGAGGTGCTGTAGTGACCATCGGCTGGAACTGAAGATAGTTTATGCACACGTTTGTCACCAGCACACAGTGGACTTCCAATGTTCAAAGCTTTATTCAGCGATCGGATTGTTACAGCAAGATCAACGTTTCGGAACATTGCAGGACCCCTTTATCATTGACCCCTGGGTCTGTGGGTCTCTGAAACATTACTTTTGCTGTAACTGTATTTGCCAAATAAAGCTTTGGATCCACATTGGAGATCCACAGTGTGCTGGGGACATTCGTCTTGCTTCTCGGCGGGCTAAGTTGTACATTTTTTTTTTTTTTTAAACATTCCAAGTTTATTGTAACAAACATAAGCTGGATAGATTACATCAGATAGCAATACAGCTGCTCGCAGAGCAGTAATATGATGGAGAACATAGTATATTAGGCCATAGAGTACTTATATAAAAAAAGGAAACGGTAAAACAAAATAACTATGACCTATTCAGAATGGCCAAAAAATTCCAAACATATCTTTGTTCATCACGTAATGAGGGTTACGTAGGGGCAAAAGCCACCATCTTTAACCCATTAAAACAGTAGGCCTTGGCCCGTGTCCTTATTTAGAGAGAAATGGGCAACCCATAGACGAAAGGTCCCATACGGACACGTACACGGGTTGTCCATAGCAGTCCACATCCGACAAGCAGCCATTGCTATAGCAGTAAACACAGCCATAAAGAGGTAAGAAAGAAAAGGAAGAAAAAGGGGGGGTAGGAAGAAGGTATGGTGACAGTCAGTGTAGCGTATCTTAGCCCAGGCCAAGGCAGTCTCCCAGGAGCCCTCCAGGCAGATGTCCACTACACTCCATCAGGATATGCAGACGAGTACCTGAAAGCGACCCAGGGCTGCCATGTCCTATGGAGTCTCTCAACTCGATCGGAAGCCTGCGCCAGGGTCTCCTCCATGGCATGTACGTCCGAGACCCTCCGGAGCCATTCCGCCACGGAAGGGACCCTTTGAGACCTCCAGTACAGTGGAATTAGAGATTTTGCAGCGTTCAATAGGTGTCTCGTCAGAGAATTTTTGTATCTCTTCAAAGAGAAGTTTGTGACATGGAGTAAGCAGGTGGCCACATTCAGGGTAAGGCTTGTGTCAGTGATTTGTCTAATTAGCTGAATAACTTTTTTACCCCTCTCGTTTCCACATCTCCAGCAGGAGTCCGAAATTTGTGGGTCCCAACCATGCATTTTGGCCGGGGTATTATACCAGTGGGTCATAATCTTGTAAGCCGTTTCTTGCATAGCAGTACTTATCGAACATTTGTGTATCATAATACAAGCATACCTCAATTGCCTGGGCGTGATCTCCGTATCCAGATCCTCCGACCATCTCGCCCTGAGTCTATCGGCGGCCCCGTGATCAGCATTCTGTAGCCATACATAGGCCTGGGAAGTAGGTTTCATACACCGTGTGCCCTCAAGACAGATCGACTCCAAGGCCGTAGGGGCTCTATGACAGGCATCCCTTCTAGGGGCCCCCCCCAAATAACTGCGTAATTGGAAGTAAGCCCAGAGAGGCAGCTGCGGAATGCTCAGGTCCTTCTTAAGTGTAGCCCATTCCTTCACTACCCCGTCTCTAAAACAATCCCCAGCTAGAAGAGGTCGTAGGGTGGTAGGTAACCTGAAATGCGGGTTGTTTAGGCCCGGAGCGAAGTCCGGGTTGTCCTTCAGAGGAGTCAAAGGACCCGGTTGGGAGGCGATTGTGGGCGTTTTGGCCAGTTTATGAAAGATCTCTAAAGTGCATCCCATAACGGGATGTGATTTAAGACTGGATGGGTAACTATCCCATGCGATCCACGGAGAGTACTTGAGTGGGAGCGGGCAGATATCCGCTTCCAGCATCACCCAGTCCTTCAATGAGCCATGGCAGTGCCAGTCAATAATCCTAGTCAGGTGGGTCGCCCTGTAGTACAACGCAAAGTCGGGTAAATCCATCCCTCCACGGTCTTTTGGCTTCAATAACAGGGAGTATTTAATTCTAGACTTTTGCGAGTTCCAAAGGAACTTCAAAATGAGAGATTTCAGGGAGTTGAAAAATACCCGAGGAATTTTAAGCGGCAGAGTATGAAAGAGATAGAGCAGACGGGGAAGAATAACCATCTTGACGATGGCCGCACGCCCGAACCAGGAGAAGCGACCCGATCGCCACCTGCCCAAGTCCGCCTCGACGCTTTTGAGAAATTGGGGGAAGTTTTGTTTATATGCGTCTCTCGGGTTGGGCGTAAGCCATATTCCCAGGTATTTCAGGGCTTTAGATTCCCACCGAAATGAGGTAGACTCCCTTGCCTGCGTCAGAACATTATCCGGCAGCGAGACATTCAGGGCTTCCGATTTGGAGCAATTAATCTTAAGATTAGATATATACCCATAAATGGCGAATTCATTCCACAAGACTGGCAGGGACGTCACGGGGTTGGTGAGGAAGAAAAGAAGGTCATCTGCATAAGCAGCGACTTTGTATTCCTTATCCGAAATCTTGAAGCCCCGAATGTCCGCATTATTCCTAAATATCCTAATGAAAGGCTCTAGTGAGAGAATGAATAAGAGGGGGGATAACTGGCACCCCTGCCTAGTGCCATTCGCAATCGAGAATTTGTCAGAAAGTGTGCCATTAATCTTCAGTTTAGCCGTAGGACATTGGTACAGTGCTGAAATCCTAGATAACATATGAGGGCCCAGGCCAACCTTCGCGCACACGGCCAGCATATAGTCCCACGCAACGCGATCGAAGGCCTTCTCCGCGTCCGTAGACAGGAGAAGGCCCTCGATGTTCCCGGTCCGCGCCGCCTGCGTAAGTAGCAAGGCTTTTATAACGTTGTCTCGAGCTTCGCGCCCCGGCATAAATCCCACCTGATCCGGGCCAACCAGGTCTGCCAGAACGGGGCTCAGCCTGGTCGCCAAGACCTTCGCGTGTAACTTTGCGTCAAGATTTAGAAGCGATATAGGACGATAGCTGGAGCATTCAGCAGGGTCTTTACCTTCCTTGTGCAACACTGTGATGTGTGCAGAGAGAAAATCTGGCGTGACTGTTCTAGGGTCAGATAGAGAATCCAGAGCGGCCCTGAGAGGGTTCACCAGAATCTGTGCGAAGGTTTTGTAGTAGATGGAGGTGAAGCCATCAGGACCCGGACTCTTCCCTGGTTTCAGTTGCGCAATAGCATTGGTTAACTCGATGGACGTGATCGGGCTCTCCAGGAGGGCAATGTTTGACTCTGAAATAGTGGGTATGCCACTTTTAGTTATAGTCCCGGATTATCTGGGGCCTATCTCCCTCCATACCCTCCATTCTATGTTGCGACGGCAAGTTATACAACTTCGTATAAAAATCATGGAAGTGTCCCGCAATCGCTTCGGTAGTGACATCCAGAGTGCCATCGGGCCGCCGGATTCCATGGATAAAGTTTTTATTTGTTTGCTCCCTCAGGGCCCTGGCTAGGAGCTTCCCCGATTTATTGCCGGACTCATAATAGATCCACCTCTTGAAAAAAAGGAATCGCCTCGACCTGTCATCAAAAAGCTGTTGCAAGGCTTTCCTTTTTTCCAATAGTTCAGCAGCCGTCTGAACAGACAAAGACTGTTTATGGAGAGTCTCAAGAAACTTTATCCGTTCTGTTAAACTTTTAATGGTTTTGTCCCTATCCCTCTTGCGACGGGCCCCCATCCTCATCAGATCACCACGTATAGTGCATTTATGCGCTTCCCACACCATCAGTGGGTCGGCATCCGCCGCCACGTTGTGCTTAAAAAAGTCTTCTAGAGACGCAGTCAGTTCTGCCAGAAGATCGGGGTCCCTCAAGAGGGAGGCATTTAATCTCCATGCTGGAGGGCTGGGCAGGGGTGCAAAGTCACCTAGGGAGAGTGATACTGAAGCGTGATCCGAAAAGGACTGTATGCCTATGCGCACCCCCGTGACCCTTGTCAGATCCCTCTGGGAGATAAAAAGGTAGTCAATGCGTGAATGCCGATCGTGTGGAGGGGAAAAGAAAGTAAAGTCTCGCCCATCTGGGTTTAGAAACCTCCACACATCAATTAGCTGCAGAGATTGGAGCAAGGTTTTAATGCGCCTGAGAATCCCATATGCAATGCAGGTCCTCCCATTCGACGTATCAGACAATGGATTGAGAGGGACATTGAAGTCTCCTCCCAGAATCAGACAGCCAGAAGTGAAGCCCAGTAACTCCTGGACCATCCGCTGGCAGAAAGAAACATGTGCTTTGTTGGGAAAATAGGCATTAGCCAGGGTCACAGGTGCATTGTTGTACAGACCCTTCAAGAATACATATCTGCCCCCTGGATCAATAAGCCTTTCTTGAAGAACGAAGGGAGCATGCTTGTTTATTAGGATGGACACACCCCTGGCCTTGGAATCATCACTAGTGGCATGGTGCGCTTCCGTGTAACAGGAGTCTGTCAATCGGGGGACACTATTTGTTTTAAAGTGAGTTTCTTGTAGGAACACAAACTGAGGCCTACCTTTCCTGAGTTCCCTCAACAGAGTGGAGCGCTTCTCAGGAATGTTCAGTCCCTTCACATTGTGGGACACAACAAACGGGTTTCGCCCAAGATCCGTGTATGCCATATTCAGAGCCCAGAGCGAGATGGATCGGAGTACACCTGCAGTAACAGTCACAAAACACAGGCACTGTTATAAAAGTTCAGACACAAACGTAAAAACTCGACTGTACCAAGTAAGAAGGGGAGGCTGTAGAGCCAGCCAAGGTGGGAGCAAGGAAGTGAAAAAAGAAGAGAGATAAGATGTAGAATAGAGCTATAAACAGAGAATAGCAGATTTCCCTTCCCGGGTGGAGAGTCCCTCCCCGGGGCGGAGTTTTTCAGTGCGTCCACAGCCACTCAATGAGTGCGGAGGCACTGGGTGGGGGGGTAGAGGGAGGCAGTCGACGAGACGTTAGACTGTCAACCTTACCGGCAAATTCTGAAATAAACACAGTAAACTGTATACAATGAATGTATTAACATCAAAAAACACGCACAGCCTGCAAATTAAGGCTAACGTAGCAGCGTCATCCACTATACGTGGTTGACGCAATTTCCCCCGACCCCAAGAAAAAAGGGGGCCAATCAAAAGTTAAAAAGTAAAAGAACAAGAAAAAATTGGTGCGTAGCTTAAACACAGTGAACCCCAAAAGAGCCACCACCTCCCCCCGTCCCCAGAAACAAGTGCCATTCCAAGCCTATCGCCAGACCCCTCCCTTTCCCTCGCCTTTCTCATTATGTCCTCTTTAAGTGGAAAGCTCTGTAGGCAGCAGATGATGTCCCTAGGGGGAGTGGAGTCAGGGCCTTTTGGTCTTAGGGCTCTATGTGCTCTGACAAAATCAATCACAACATCCTCCTGCCTCTCAAGCAGGCTGTTAAACACACGTTGCAGAGCAGGCATGATCTGAGCAGGCTCCACAGACTCAGGGATTCCCCTAACGTGAATGTTCTTTCTCCTGCCCCTGTTGTCCAGGTCCTCTAAATGTCTATTTATTTCAATAAAATGGTAGTTGTGGGATGAGGAGACCTTTTCTAAGTGATGGATGGCTCTGTCCCTTTGTTTTCCGGCGGATTCAGCTCCCGCCATGCGCTCATTAAGGGCCAGGAGATTAGATTTAATGTCTGTGATCGCAGCGGAGAACGCAGACTTAATATCTGCAGCTATCACCGACATGTCTGCCAGGGTGAGGGGATGGTTGGAGCGGGTCACTTCCCTACCTGAGTCCTCCGGTAAGGATTGGGAGTCCTCGCTGTAATCCTCCTCGTGGTGGTGCTGCTCCGCCATCTTGGCTTTCCCCATTGTGCTGCGGGTCCCAGCCGTAGGCTTAAAGAGGTCTGTGATGATCCTAGCCGATGTGGCGGACGCTCCTCTCTTCGAGCGGGAGTGCGGTGTGCTATAGGTACGCTTGCCCGGCATCTGAGAGCTGTGGGTCGGGGAAATTAGCTGTTGCAGGCTGCGTTTGCGACGGAGCTCTCTCACTGAGCGACCATGTCCGCCGCGCGCCAAGCCACGCCCCATATTTTTTTTTTAAGCCACTCTTTCTGTAAACCAAGGTCAAATCTACTTTCTTCTAACCTCAGATTGTGACAGTGTGCCTTTTCAGAGACCTTAACCACTTCAGCCCCGAGCCTGTTTTTCAGATTCGGTGCTTACGAGACTAAAACAGTTTTTTTTGCTAGAAAATTATTTAAAACCCCCAAACATTATATATTTTTTTTTCTAACACCCTAGAGAATAAAATGGCGGTCATTGCAATACTTTTTCTCACACCGTATTTGCGCAGCGGCCTTACAAGCGCACTTTTTTTGGAAAAAATTCACTTTCTTGAATTAAAAAATAAGACAACAATAAATTTGGCCCAATTTTTTTATATATTGTGAAAGATGATGTTACGCCGAGTAAAATGATACCCAACATGTCACGCTTAAAAATTGCGCCCGCTCGTGGCGTGGCGTCAAACTTTTACCCTTAAAAATCTCGATAGGCGACGTTTAAAAAATTCTACAGGTTGCATTTTTTGAGATGCAGAGGAGGTCTAGGGCTAGAATTATTGCTCTCGCTCTAACGATCGCGGCGATACCTCACTTGTGTGGTTTGAACACCGTTTTCATATGCGGGCGCTACTCGCGTATGCGTTTGCTTCTGCGCGCGAGCTCGTCGGGACGGGGCACTTTAAAAACATTTTTGTTTGGTTTTCGTTTTTATTTCTATTTATTTTATAATGTTTAACACTGAAAAAAAAAAAAAAAATGATCACTTTTATTCCTATTACAAGGAATGTAAACATCCCTTGTAATAGAAAAAAGCATGACAGGTCCTCTTATATATGAGATCTGGGGTCAAAAAGACCAAGGGCCAGATTCAGCAAAGGTTACGCTGGCGGATCGAGTGATCCGCCAGCCTAACTGTGGCTTTGAGCCGGCGTTTCTGTTTTCTGTAACCAGAAAACAAGAAACGCCGGGTTGAAGTTCCGATGCGAGCAGCGTAACTGAGTTTCGCCATCGCATCGTTACTTCAACTTAAAAATGGCGCCGGGGGCGTTCCCGCCGATTTACGCTCAAAAAATATGTTAATGAGCGGAAATCGGCAATTCACGAGCGAAATCCGGCGCGACGCAATGACGATACGACGTTTCCGGACGGGATACGCGGCGCATACATATACCTACATGGGGCTGGAGTATCCTATGTTAGGTATAGGCGTCGTCATCGCGTCGAAAAAAAAATAAAAAACGTCGCTTGCGTAAAACGGTCATGAATGGGAATGTGACGTCATTGACGTTCATTCACAGATTTTGGAGCATGCGCACGGGGATGTTTTGACACTCGACGCATGCGCAGTACGTTGGCGGCGGGATCGCGCGTAGTTAGCATACTACACGCCCCGTACCCGCGACATTTGAATTCCGCCGGCTCATTTGTGATGCGCTGCCGCAACTTTAGGAGCAAGTGCTTCGTGAATGACAGCACTTGCTCCTAAAATTTCGGCAGCTCAACGCAAATCAGAAGCGTTACTCCAGAGCAAAGATGCTCTGGAATACGTGAATCTGGCACCAAATGTCAAAATGTAAACAAATTAAATGTCTCTTTAAGACGCTGGGCGGAAATGACGTTTTGACGTCACTTCCGCCCAGCAGAGGTATGGGGACGGCTGAGGGACATTTTTTCCCTCAGTCGCATCCCCGGACAGCCAGCAAGAGGACCCGATCGCCTCCGGTAACGGCGATCTCGCGGCGAATCCGCCGCGATGACCGCCGTTATCGTTAACAGGACCGCCCCACGAAGAGATGGATATCTCGGTTGTGGCAGCAGCTGCTGCCGTTACCGAGATATCCATCTTCAAAAAAATGACGTCTTTGGATGTGGGGCCGGTCAGAAGTGGTTAAAGTGAACAGTTTATCAGTTACTGAAAACACATTTGATATATTTGTGCAGTGTACTCCTCTCCCCTTAAGCTTCACTTGCCACTTGAGATTGACCTATACAACCCAGGGAGGGTAGAATCTTTATCTTTCTTTGCTATAAGTTTAATGTAGGCCTTGGAACTTGTTGGGAGGTGGGAACCTCCTTCCCACATATACTGATAAACTGGAAGCAGCATATAGGTGATATAGTCACTGGTTATTTTGAAAAGCCATCGGGGCCCAGGACCTTGTTGGCTAAGGTTTTAATGTAGAGATGATTTCAAAGTGATGGCATTTAAATTATCCAATTAGGAGGACATCAATTGTGGTAAGCAAAGTTTTTGAAGGAAAGAGATCGCTGCTGACTGATCTATGGAATCAAAACAGTAATCCACAAAAATCTGACTAATATCCAATGGGGGGGAGTGGAGATAGAGCCCAAAGGAAGTCATAGGACAGCTATGTGGGTAGGCTGATGGCACCCTCTACACAACCTGGCTAAGAGCTTGCGCACCTTGTTGCCATATTTATGAAAGGTAAGGGAAGAATGAGAGGCATTAATGCTCTCTTGTAGGTCAGCCCACAAATCGAACTGGCTTTTTGCTTCAAGCCACACTGCTTTATTTGCTTGTGCTCGGGCGCGAGCAATTTTATTGTGAGCAAATATTAGAGCTTCATTGGCTTGGAGAGAAAGGGGAAGGTTTGGGACTTTGAATGAGACGTCAGTCTCCATCCCTGTTATACATACTAAAGGAAGGGTTTGGGACTTTGAGTGAGGTGGGCGAGTAGGTCCAAAGGACCAGTCAAACTTAAAAAAAAAATTATAATTTATTGGTGTAAAAAGGATAAATGATAACATGATGGCAAAAACTGTCAAACAATGATCACATAATGTATATAATCACAGATACAATAAAACCAAACTGATATGAAGACCTTAATGTAATTGTTAACTGGGTGCTAGTCGTATTCCCAACGCGTTTCATGTATCAAACACTTTTCAGGGGCAGTTTGCTTCAATTTCTAAAAAATACATAATATAAATGGAGATCAATCAGTAAAGTACAGTATGCCTTATTAAAACCAGTGTCAGATCCGGCAGGACAAGCACACTTTCTTCGCTGCAGAGCTCTGCATAAGTACGGCCACCGCTTCTCTCCTCCAAACACTGGGCAAGAAAGCCACAGCACAGTCAGAATAAACAGTGGAGGCTCCCCCTCTTCCCAGGACTGCCGCCATTGCCCTAGGTCGGGGGCACGCTTTATTGGGGGCGGAGGAGTGGGATGGCGAGCGTGCACAGGCATGCTGGCTTGAAAGCATGGCGCTCAATACAGGAGCCGTAAAGCAACTCGGAGGCCGGAAGCTCTTCTTTTTGGGACATGGCAGCATTCAGGGGGCACATAAGCTCTGTGGTTGATGGGGCACTACCAAGAGGGACACCTACTCCAGTGCATAAAGCTGTGTGTTTAAGTTGCATATGTAGATTGCTAAACTGAGCAAAGTAGTATATGCATTGTGCTACCTCCGCCTGTTGCTTAGTAATGTCTTCCCTTGGAAAGAATTCAGGGACTAAGAAAGACAAGAAAGCACTGCCGCCTGATACAGGGGGCTCTAGCCTTGCCTGCTCGGTACCTTCCTACCCTGTAAATTTTGACATGCCTGTACAGGGGAGCCATTGCCACTAGGGTAACAAAGGGAAAAAAAGCAAAGCAGAACTCCTTCGGTGGTTTTAGAAAAATCTGAGGATGAGGTAACACCTACAGAGGACAGGGTTGAGAAGTCGGATGGATCAGGGATATCAGAGGAACCCTTCTCTGCTTCCCAGATCCTAAGGTCACAGGAACAATGTTGTGCTGAAACAGTGCGTACTGCATTCAGGTTGCCCTCTTTGAAGTTAAAGCGGTTGCAAAGGAAATTTTTTTTTCCCCCTAAATAGCTTCCTTTACCTTAGTGCAGTCCTCCTTCACTTACCTCATGCTTTGATTTTGCTTTTAAATGTCCTTATTTCTTCTGAGCAATGCTCATTTCCTGTTCTTCTGTCTGTAACTCAATACTGTAATGCAAGGCTTTCTCCCTGGTGTGGAGAAAGCCTCTTGAGGCGGGAGGGGGCGAGCAGGCAAGTCAGAACACTCTCTATTTTGCAGATAGGGAAAGGAGCTGACACTCCTGCTCGCCCCCTCAAGAGGCTTTCTCCACACCAGGAAGAAAGTCTTGCATTATGGTGTTGAGTTACAGACAGAAGAACAGGAAGTGAGCATTTCTCAGAAGAAATAAGGACATTTAAAAGCAAAATTGAAGGATAAGGTAAGTGAAGGAGGACTGCACTAAGATAAAGGAAGCTATTTAGGGAAAAAAAATCCTTTACAAACCCCTTTAAGTGAATCACCCGTTTCCTACCTGGGTTCATTAAAGTCCTTGCAGGGTGCATGCTCTTTTCCGGTTCATCCGTTATGAAAAAGGTTAATCTATGGTTACATCCAGAGCGTTTCTCACCTCCTAAGAAGTTTGACATTCTTCATCCAATGGAGAAAGAGTTTTCCAAGAAGTGGAGTGTATTGTGTAAATAAGAACCTGACTTGTCCAGTGGATAATGTAGAGATGTTTAAAGATTTTTCGGAAAAGAAGTTGGAATCTTTACTAAAATCTTCCTTCCTTCTGTCCGGTTCAGTTACCCAACCTGCTGTAGCAGCAGTAGGCATGTGTTAGGTCCTTAAAGCGGTTGTAAACCGCATATACATTTTTTTTTCGTGAACCTGCAAGGCAAAAGGCATAATCAGCTAGTATGCACCGCATACTAGCTGATTATGAAATACTTACCTTGAAACGAGGTGAAGAGCACTTACCTGGTCCACGGCGAGCGAGATATCATCTTGCTCCTGCGTGTCTTCCGGGTATCGCCGCTCCAGCGCTGTGATTGGCTGGAGCGGCGATGACGTCACTCCCGTGCGCGTGCAGGAGATTTCAAATCGGCAGTGGGTCGGTGGCAGCCGGTCCTTTCCCTGTGGATATCCCCTGCGCATGCGCCGCTTTAATCAGCGGCGCAATGCGAGGGGAATATCTCCTAAATCGTACAGGTTTAGGAGATATTCTTTATACCTACAGGTAAGCCTTATGATAGGCTTACCTGTAGGTAAAAGTAAAAAAAGTGGGTTTACAACCACTTTAAGGACCAAGTTAAACAGGGGCTGAAGGAGCTGCTTCCAGAACAAGTCAAATTGTGGGAAAATTTGCCTAAAGCCTTATGTTTTACAATAGATGCTATGGGAGATTCGATTCAGCAAGCCTCTCGTCTCACACTCCAGCTGGTGCATATGCGCATAATTCTTTCACTGAAGCACTGTTCAGCAGAGGCACTATGCAAAAAGCTTTTGGACAGTTCCCCCTTCCTTGGCGATCGCCTCTTTGGGGAAGATTTGGAAAAATATATCCAAAATATATTGAGTGGAAGACCACTCTATTACCAGAGAAGAAGAAAAACAAGCGACCTTGTTTTAGACATTCTCTCTCCCGGCTCCTGGTAAATCTATCTCCAGCCAGTGGCAACAGCATTTTCAGCCAGCCACAAAAGCTAAAGAAGACCAGGCCCAGAAGAACAAGAAGTCGTGGGGTTCTAAAGCTAACAAGCAAAACCCCAAAGCCTCTTTATGAAGAGGCGCCCCCTCTCGGCCGAGTGGGGGGGAAGGCATTGGCAGTTTTCAGAGGCATGGCAGACATAAATTCAGGACAAATGGGTAGTATCCACAGTATCCCTAGGGTACAAGCTGGAGTTTCAAGAGATTGCATCGTCTCAGTTCCGAAGCTCAAGGCTGTCCAAGGATCTGCTAAAAAGAGCGTCCTTCTTCAAAGGATTGGATCACTTGCTGTCTCAAGGGGTGATCACAGAAGTACCCCTAAAGAAACAAGGTACAAGTTTTTATTCAAATCTCTTTGTGAACCCAAAACCAAACAGTGACGTCAGACCCATTCTGGATCTAAGATCTCTAAATCAATTTCTGAACATTCCCTATCTCTCTGGGAACTAACCGAACAATGGTTGCCACCCTACAAGACAGATAATTCATGGCGTCAATAGACATCAAAGACACATACTTGCATGTAAATAGGATAAGCAGGTGATGGCGCCTCCTCTAGTGTATGTAATTAAATAAATAAATTAAAATAAAATATAAAAAACGCTGCTTAGGTTAAATAAATGTGTAACAATAAATTGATTCCCAACTAATGGATATAATAAAGTGCTGGTGCTCTAATGGTGTTTGCCCTATAATCTGTTAGACAAATGCATGAATACATAAATAAATCTCACATCAAAATTAAAATATAAAGAATAAGTTAAAAGTCCATTTACAAAAATGTAATCCAACTTCAAAGAAAAAAAAAAAAGTGCTGCGTGCTCCGTGCAAAAATAAATATAAATATATGGTATGCATTCCGTGAATCACTGTGCTCTCTCCCTGTGCTCTGATAGGTCCCGCACTCACCAGATCCAGTTCCCCATATAGGGGTAACAGGCTTTCACAGCATGTAATCTGTACTGCGTTCTGATAAATCCTTGATTATCTCCCAGTGTATAGTCCTCTTAGCCGCACAAGAGAAGAAATAAAGTGCCCAATAGTGTAATACGGTTTTTCCAAATTAACACAATTGTAATGAAGTGCTGTGACCAAGAGATGCGATCGCTCTACCGGTTTTGACGCTCTGACGTCATCTGGAGCGCGCCCCTGGTCACATACATACACTTCCTTATTTATATCATAGTGTTTGCATTGAGTCTGATCGTCCGCCATGTTGGTGATTACGGAGGACAGGAGCCCAGACGCTAGGGACTCTATTGTCCGGCACCATGTTTGTGAGGTTCCCGCGGACAGAAGCCTCTTCTATAATGTTATTAAGTTATATCCTGGTGATAAGTGTTGGCGTTGATTCAATGCATATATTATGATCAAACACAATGTAACATTAAACATACCAACCATATACATAAGTAGAAATATAAAATGAAGTGTAAAATCAATGAGCATATTGGAGAATTAAGACAGTCTAATCTATAGGAACGCATCTTGATAATAACAGAGGGGGATATCAATATTGGAAGAGTACTAAAATTAAAATGAATGTAATAAAAACTATATATTAAATGTGCATAATCAATTAAATAAGTATTTTAACGGAATGAACCGTGACAACCAGAGTCTTTGGAAGGATGAGAGATACTCCTGTGCCAGGAACACTAATAGCCCCTGGGTCTAAGTCCACCCTGTTCCCTTTTGGGTGTAGGGTGGCCAATAGGATCATAATTCATATAGTACATGAAATGGGACATTAATAATAATTCATATTGCAGGACTGGAATATTACAAGGGGTCCATTTTGACTTGAGACCAGGTTAACAAGACAGTGACTCATCCCTCTGTATAATAGGCTTTTGAAATGCTAAGTGAAGCCGGGCTTGTGAAATACCTTTCCATTGTGTTCTGCAGGTGAATAGATGTCAGAGGCGGAATGTCTCGGGGAGATAATTGGCTTACCTGAATGTCTTTTAGAATGTGATTGAGGTTCCTTGTATGTGTGTGAAGATTATCTGTGATTGTGTATTATTCAAAAGGTTAATTGAAGTCTATTGATGATGCGGTGCCCAAATGTTTAGCTACTGATTAGATAATTAGCCTCAGTGTGTGAAAAGGGGGGTGGAGATTGCATTGTCCTGTGATTAACTGTAACATCTTGTACTGTATAAAAAGCTGAGAAGAAACCATTAAAGTGTTCAGTCTTTTGGAAACAAGTACAGAGCAAGTCTCGTCTTGATTCTGGGAAATGGAATGGATCGTGTATGCAAGATTGTCGCTGTGTGTAAGATAAGCTTGTCGTGGTTGGATGGAAGGTCTTAAACGGTGGTGACCGTTACATTTGGTGGCCCAGCAGTCCGGTGATTCCATCTTCAGAAGGACGGCTACAAGGGCACAGGACAATGGAGACGCTGTATTAATGGATGAAGCTCTCTTCCCTCAAGGACTTACTGGAGAGCCGGAGCAGACTGGCCAGCAACCGTAAGAAAAGGGACATTATCGCAGAACTTGTCGAAATGAATAGAGCTAAGAGGCCCAGCGTAACACAGGACACCCGAGGAAGAATTTTTTGATCGGGCTGTTAAACATGGACTGGCACAATATGCTCTTAATCCTCCACCGGAGATCATAGACCGGGTTATAGCGGCTGTAGGTGCCACCTTGCGACAGTGAAGTGCTGCAGCAGCTGAAGTCACAGCAGCACCAACTGAAGAGAGAGGAGAGGTGCAGATACCAGTCTCCATGGAAGAGGAATTCCAAAGGAGGTTACAAGAGATGTGGATACAGCACAGAGGACCAGTTTCGGAGGAGGTCCTGCTGGGATGGGCGGATGTGATTCGGTGCCAACTCTGGAAGGAAGCGATAGCTCTGGAGCAGCAACACCAAGGAAAGGTCCTGCCCTCCATCTATGCAAGGTACTGGCCGCAGTATGACGTACGAATGCCGTTTGTTGGGGGAACAGCCGAAGCAGGAGTGGATAGCGGAGTTAAGCAGGCTGATCTGGGCAGAGATGCAGCTGGATGAGAGCTACAGAGCCCTCCGGTGGTATGTAGCCCAAGAGTGCCCGTGGTCAGCGGATGACAGCCCCACAGAAGGCTATGACTATGATGGCCTGGGATTGTTGTATTGGAGAATGTCCAGTGATCCTGACTTTGGGGATGATCGGGAGTGGCGCTTGGAGGACATAATGGAGCACAGAGAGGAAAAATTGAATATCTCGGGAGGCCACTGGTTACAGGAAGATTTGGAATTTCTGGCCAATAGGAATGGAATTTGGAAATCGCCTACAGACAGCTGCTGGACTCTGCTCAGCAGCAGGGTGGGGCTCCCGTTGCCTGGGACTATGAGGAAAGTTCAGATGACAACTGTGAAATCCTGGCTGATGAATCGGCAGTGGAAAATATGGAGATTGCCATCCCTAAAGCCAAAGCGGATGGTGTGGAGTTCCAGAGAGCCGGGGCGGTTGGCCCTTCTCTCCAGCAACAAGCTGAGGTGGTAAAGCTTTTTCTCCCAGCTGAATCACTGGCAACAGAGCAGAGTGCCCCAGGCCTCTGCTTCTCACTAACAGAAGAGGGGGACCCTGTGGTAGTGGATGGGACTGTGGTCTTCACTCACAGCAACCCAGCGGAAGAGCTGGCAACAGAGCAGAGTGCCCCAGGCCTCTGCTCTCCACTAACAGAAGAGGTGGTTCCTGGGGTAGTGGATGGGACTT
Organism: Rana kukunoris; assembly: GCA_029574335.1. Taxonomy (NCBI): domain Eukaryota; kingdom Metazoa; phylum Chordata; class Amphibia; order Anura; family Ranidae; genus Rana; species Rana kukunoris. Next base: position 79,516,499 of record CM056055.1, on the reverse strand, counting down.
GAGTCTCCACTGGCACAATCCCAGAAAATGGTACAGGACTGGGACAGGAGGATGTCGGCTTTGCTTTGCAAGCAGCGGGGGGTTTTCACCTGGCACCAGTGGATGGGACTGCAGTCTCCACTGGTATACCCCAGGAAGGGGGGCAGTTGGCCCAGACCCCCAACAGCATGATGGACTGAGCCCAGCCACCCTGCCTTCTCTCCAGCGGCTGAAAGGACTCCAGGGAGAAGGGCCAGTCCAGGCCTCTCCCCAGCCGCAGGCGTGTTCTCTGAGAGAGGCAGAGGTTGGCGGGGTGAGTAATGCTCAGTTTGGAGCAATTTATTTGGGGTACGGTATGGATACCAGCATTGGAGGACTGGAACTACTGACTGACTTTGGAGTCAACCCGTTTGGGGTTCTCTCCTGTGTCTGTCTCCCACCGAAAGGGGAGAGATGTAACGGAATTAACCGTGACAACCAGAGTCTTTGGAAGGATGAGAGATACTCCTGTGCGAGGGACACTAATAGCCCCTGGGTCTAAGTCAACCCTGTGCCCTTTTGGGTGTAGGGTGGCTAATAGGATCATAATTCATATAGTACATGAAATGGGACATTAATATTCATATTGCAGGACTGGAATATTACAATGGGTCCATTTTGACTTGAGACCAGGTTAACAAGACAGTGACTCATCCCTCTTTATAATAGGCTTTTGAAATGCTAAGTGATGCCGGGCTTGTAAAATACCTTTCCATTGTGTTCTGCAGGTGAATAGATGTCAGAGACGGAATGTCTAGGGGAGATAATTAGCTTACCTGAATGCCTTTTAGAATGTGATTGAGGTTCCTTGTATGTGTGTGAAGATTATCTGTGATTGTGTATTATTCAAAAGGTTAATTGAAGTCTATTGATGATGCGGTGCCCAAATGTCTAGCTACTGATTAGATAATTATCCTCAGTGTGTGAATAGGGGGGTGGAGATTGCATTGTCCTGTGATTAACTGTAACATCTTGTACTATATAAAAAGCTGAGAAGAAACCATTAAAGTGTTCAGTCATTTGGAAACAAGTACAGAGCAGAGTCTTGTCTTGATTCTGGGAAATGGAATGGATCGTGTATGCAAGATTGTCGCAGTGTGTCAGATAAGCTTGTCGTGGTTGGATGGAAGGTCTTAAACGGTGGTGACCGTTACAAGTATATACCTATGTCATATACTCAATTGTGCCTACATAGTATGTTTCATTAACCACTTGCTTACTGGGTACATATACCCCCTTCCTGCCCAGGCGAAATTTCAGCTTTCAGCACTGCGTCGCTTTAAATTAAAATTGCGCGGTCGTGCGACGTGCCTTACAAACAAAATTGACGTCCTTTTTTCCCCCACAAATAGAGCTTTCTTTTGGTGGTATTTGATCGCCTCTGCATTTTTTTTTTTTTTTTTTGCGCTATAAACAACAAAGAGCGACAATTTTGAAAAAAAAAACACAGAATATTTTTTACTTTTTGCTATAATAAAAATCCAATTTTTAAAAAAAAATATATATTTTTTTCTCAGTTTAGGCCGATACGTATTCTACATATTTTTGGTAAAAAAACAATCGCAATAAGCGTATAGTAATTGGTTTGCGCAAAGGTTATAGTGGCTAGGAAATAAGGGATACATTTTTTTTTTTTTACTAGTAATACGGCGATCTGCAAATTTTGTCAGGACTGCGATATTGTGACGGACACATCAAACACTTTTGACACATTTTTGGGACCATTCACATTTATACAGCGATCAGTGCTATAAAAACACACTAATTACTGTATAAATGTGACTGGCAGTGAAGAGGTTAACACTAGGGGGTGAGGAAGGGGTTAAATGTATTGCCTGGGTGTGTTCTAACTGTGTGGGGGGAGGGGGGTGACTGGGGGAGGTGACCAATGCTGTCTCCCTATGTACAAGAGAAACAGCATCTGTCTCCTCTCACTGACAGGACGTGGCGCTCTGTGTTTACACACAGAGCTCCACGTCCCTGCTCTAAATCTGCCGATCAGCGGGTACCTGGCGGACATCGCGACCGCCAGGCACGCGCATTGGCATCGCGGGGACGCGCCGGGTGCGCGCGCGCCCCTCAGTGGCCGGAGAAAACGATGCCGTCAATTGACGGCAGCTTGGAAATTCAGATCCCCTAAGCTGCCGTCAATTGACGATGAGCGGGGCCGCAAGTGGTTAAATAATAAATTAATATAATGGGCTAAAATTAACATGTAATGTGTGGAATAGGAATAATGGATTAAAAATGATGAATAAAAATAAAATAAAATAAAATGATGAAGGGGGTTGGCCAGGTGAATATTAAAAATAGATATATAAATAAATATATAAAAAAAATGGATTAGAAATTGGTCATGAAATATTAAAATGAATGTTAGAAATTGGTCAGGAAACAATTCAAATCTAAATCTACATTCATTCCTGCCGGTTGGAGGGTATCTAGTGTGAAAATCCACCGGGTTTCATTCTGAGATATCTTTATCGTTTTGTTTTCCCTTCTCCAGTGTTCTTTTATCCTGTCAATACCGTAAAATGTCATGCATCCGGGGTCTCGGTGGTGGTAATCTCTAAAGTGTCTAGACACACTGCTTATTAAACCCTTTTTTGATGTTCGCTATATGTTCTCTAATTCTGATGTGTAGCTCCCTTGTTGTTCTTCCTTCATATTGCTTATGACACGGGCATTCAATACTGTAGGTGACGTGTGTACTATTGGACGTAATAAGCTCCCTTATTTTATGTGTGGATCCATTTGATGCAGAAGTAAAATCAATCTTTTTCTTATTGGTTTTCTACTAACTCGACAGGTTAAGCACTTGCCACATTTGTGGAAACCTTTCAGGTTTTTGAATATTTAAATTTGTTTTGGGGTGTCTATCGCATTGTGAACCAATCAGTTTCTGAGGTTGGGGGCTCTCCGGTATATGAAGGAAGGTCTATTGGGTAACAGGTTTTTTAGCCCTTTATCTGATTGTAAAATAGGCCAGTATTTTTAAAAAATCTTCTCAATGTCCTTATGTTGTATATTGTACCCAGTTAGAAAAGCTACATCTGCAACTTTATTTTTCTTGTTCTGTTATCATATTATCCCTATTCATTTATTTGACTTTTTTTTTATGTTTCTAGATTTTTTTTTCTCTGATAACCTTTTTCTACAAATTTATGATCTGAGTTGCTTGTGTTTCAAAATCAGCCTTATTGCTGCAATTTCTGTAGATTCTCATAAGTTGCCCTTTGGGGATATTTTGGATCCATTGTTTATGATGGCAACTTGTCACAGGGATATAACTGTTTCTATCGGTTTTTAAAAAAAACAATTTGCTAGTATGAAAAGTCCCTGAAAAAGTCATACCATGCATTACTGTTGATTTAATCGAAAAATGATTGTAGCTCCTTTTCCTTACCTCCCCATATAATCAGTATCTCAGATATAGTTTCAAGGCCGGTCTTAAGATTCCTTGGATTTGTTCAGCCTCCCAATGATTCAAAAAAATATTTGCTACACTGGGGCCATATTTTGACTCATAGCCAATCTTAGATCCTCAATGATGTAGTTTATCTGCTCCTGTTTTAGTTCAGTTTGTTTGTGTAAAGCCCATTCAACCCCTTGGATACCATCTTCCTGTATTATGTTAAGAGGACTATACACTGGGAGATAATCAAGGATTTATCAGAACGCAGTACTGATTACATGCTGTGAACGCCTGTTACCCCTATATGAGGAACTGGATCTGGTGAGTGCGGGACCTATCAGAGCACAGGGAGAGAGCACTGAGTGATTCACGGAAGGCATACCATATATCTATATTTATTTTTGAACGGAGCATGCAGCATTTTTTTTTTCTTTGAAGTTGGATTACATTTTTTTATATTTTATTTTAATTTATTTATTTAATTACATACACTAGAAGAGGCACCATCACCTGCTTATCCTATTTACTTAACCTCACTCCATTTAGGTGGAGTACACATGTAGGGGCAGCCACCAACGGTAATATTAAATCACCTAATTATCCATAGCGCGGGTTCACATATATTTTTCCATTACATACTTGCATTTGTCTATCCATCCCACTCACCAAAAGTTCTTAAGGTTTGCGGTAGAACATCGCCACTTCCAGTTTGTGGCTCCGCCCTTTGGTGTGGCTACCGCACCCCGACTATTTACAAATGTGCTAGCCCCTCTGCCAAATCTGAGGGCACAGGGCATAGCGATAACAGCCTATGTAGACAAATCTACGTGTGATAGATCAGTCAAAGGCAGGATTAGATCACGCTGTGCTCACCACTATAATAACTGGAGCATCTAGGATGGATTGTAAACTTACACAAATCCTCTCTACAAGCCCAAAGAAGGGTAGAGTATTTGGGCATGATCATAGACATGGCCCAAAGCCAGGTATTCCTACCAGAGCCAAAGATCAAGTCGCTAAAGGACCTAATCTGCAAGGTCAAAGAAAAGACCATCTATTTGCCTTTGCATGAGGCTATTAGGGAAGATGGTAGCCTCCCGTAGGCTGTCCCTTACGCCCAGTTTCATTCGAGACTACTTCAAGGCAGTATTTTAGCTGCCTGGAACAGGAAGATCAAAGCTCTGGATTTACCTATGCGCCTGTCTTCAAAGGTGTGCTAAAGCTTCAGTTGGTTAAAAACCAAGAACTTGCGGAAAGAAAGATCCTTTCCCCCAGTAACCTGGAAGGTGGTGTCTAAGGATGCCAGCCTAAGGGGCTCGGGAGCAGTGTTAGAAGAAGCTTCAGCCCAGGGAACCTGGGCCAAAACCGAAAGGAGCCTGCCCATCAACATACTGGAAATGCGGGCAGTATTCTTGGCCCTCAGAACTTGGACACACAGGTTTCAGGGCCATCCAGTTCAGATTCAATCCGACAATGCTACTGCAGTAGCTTACATTAATCACCAAGGAGGCAACCACAGTCGGTGCTGAGGAGGTGAATCAGATTCTTGCATTGGCAGAAATTCATGTTCCTTGTCTCTCTGCAATCTTCATTCCAGGGGTAGAAAACTGGCAAGCAGACTGAGTCGCCAGCAACTATTACCAGGAGAGTGGTCTCCCCACCCCAATATCTTTCAGGCCATATGCCAGAAATGGGGGACCCCGGATGTAGATCTCCTAGCTTCCAGGTTCAACAGGAAGTTGGACAACTTTGTATTAAGGACGAGAAATCCTCTAGCCTACAGATCAAATGCTCTAATAATTCCATGGAATCAGTTGTCGCTGATCTATGCATTTCCTCCGATCGCTCTCTTACAGAGGCTACTTTGCAGGATCAAGAAGGAAGGAATTCTAGTAATCCTAGTGGCCCAGAAGGCCCTGGTATGCTTAAATCATGAAGATGGTGGTAGGAAAACCTTGAAAGCTTTTGCTTTGCTATGACCTGCTGTCGCAAGGTCAAGTGTTCCATCCTTCCTTACAAAAGCTAAATTTGACTGTTTGGCTACTAATACCCACATTCTGAAGAAAAGAGGGATCTCTGGCCCTGTTCTTTCTACACTTATTAACCACTTAAGACCCGGACCAAATTGCAGCTAAAGGACCTTGCCCCTTTTTGCGATTCGGCACAGCGTCATTTTAACTGACAATTGTGCGACGTGCCTCCTAAACAAAATTGATGTCCTTTTTCTCCACAAGAAGAGCTTACTTTTGGTGGTATTTGATCACCTCTGCGTTTTTTTTTTTGCACTATAAACTACTACAAATAATGGCGGCGATCATCGTTTTTTTTCGTGACTGCGACATTATGTGTGGACACTTCGGACAATTTTGACACATTTTTGGGACCATTGTCATTTTCACACCAAAAAATGCATTTAAAATGCATTGTTTACTGTGGAAATGACAGTTGCAGTTTGGGAGTTAACCACAGGGGGCGCTGATGGGGATATGTGTGACCTGAAGTGTGTTTTCAACTGTAGGGGGGTGTGGCTGTAGGTGTGACATCATCGATTGTGTCCCCTTTTAAGAGGAATGACATGATCGATGCTGCCGCCACAGTGAAGAACGGGGAAGCTGTGTTTAACACACGGCTCTCCTCGTTCTTCAGCTCTGGGAACCGATCACCCGAGTCCCGCGGTCCCGGAGCTTCGGACCGGATCATGGGAGCTCGCCATGGGTGCGCGCCCCTGACCCATGGCTAGGTGCCATTCTGTCGATGTATGGAGGCGGTCCTTAAGTGGTTAATGCTAGAAAGCCAACCTCCAGGCTTATCTACTATAGAGTCTGTAAAGCATATGTTATATGGTGTGAAACTAAGAAATGGAATCCTCCAAAAGTATGACATAAGTAGGATTCTCGCCTTTTGCCTTCTAGGAGTAGATATGAAATTAGCCCTTAGTACCAAGGATCAAATATTGGCTCTATCAGTCTTCTTTCAAAGACCACTGGCATCTCATTCCCTAGTTCGGGCTTTCATTCGGGGAGTACTGTGGATTAATCCGCCAGTCAAGTCTCCCTTGTGCCCATGGGATTTGAATTTGGTATTGTCAGTATTGCAAAAGCAACCTTTTGAACCCATTTGCCATATTCCGCTGACTCTTTTAAGCAAGACATTGGCTTTTTTGATGGCTATCTCTTCGGCTAGAAGAGTATCTGAATTGGCAGCTCCTTCTTGCAAAGAGCCTTATTTAATTTGTCACAAAGACAAAATTATACTACGACCCCATCCTGCCTTTTTACCTAAGGTGGTGTCGGCTTTTCATTTAAATCAAGACTTTGTTCTGCCTTCTTTTTTTCCAAATCCGTAGACAGCGGAAGAAAGATTATTGCACTCTATAGATCTAGTGAGAGCAGTAAAGGTGTATCTGCAGACCAACCGCTCAGATATGCAAAACAAATGTTTTGTTTATTTTGCCAGATGGACCCAAGAAAAGGACAAGCGGCATCAAAATCCACCATCTCCAGGTGGATTCGACAAACAATTATTCAAGACTATGGTTTAAAGAACTGAACTCCCCTCCTTTTTCTGTTAAAGCACACTCTATCAGAGCGATAAGTGCTTCATGGGCAGTGCATCACCAGGCTTTGTTGGCTCAGATCTGTAAAGCTGCAACTTGGTACTCGGGTACTTGGGACTCCGGCGGCGATCAGGTGCGCGGGTCCCGCGGTCATAGAGCTTTGGACCGGGTCGCGGGCACGAGACCGCGACCCACGGCTGGGCACTTAGAGGACTACAGGTATGTGCTTGTGCCCAGCTGTGCCATTCTGCTTCCTGTAATGTGTCATGATAGACACTGCAGTTTTGGTTACTGATTCCCTTGTGGTGACTGAGGAGAAGAATACATTCAATACCTTCATCTCTCCATCCTTTGTAACCAGATGTCCTTCCTCGTTCTTTTTGGGGCCAATATGGTCTGTTCTCCCTTTTTTACTGTTTACATACGTAAAGGATATTTTTTTCCCCCCAAGTAGCTTCCTTTACCTTAGCGGAGTCCTCCTTCACTTACTCGATTTTGCTTTTAAATGTCTATTTTTTCTGGGAATTCCTCACTGTCTGTTCTTCTGTCTGTAACTACACACAGTAATGCAAGGCTTTCTCCCTGGTGTAGGGAAAACCTCTTGAGGGGTCGAGCAGGCAAGTCAGGACACTCTCTACTTTGCAGATAGAGAAAGGAGCTGTGTGTTAGTGGGCATCCTGACTCTCCTGCTTGCCCCCTCCCCCCTCTAGAGCCTTTCTCCACACCAGGGAGAAAGCCTCACATTACTGTGTGTAGTTACAGACCGAAGAACAGGAAGTGAGGATTTCTCCAGAAAAATAAGGATGTTTAAAAGCAAAATCGAAGGATGAGGTAAGTGAAGGTAAAGGAAGCTATTTCGGGGGGAAAAAAAATACTTTTACAACCCCTTTAAAGAATTTCTGATCTATGTGTCTTTCATGTTCTATCTTAGCTGTCCTAATTGCACCCTTACATTTCTTGTTGCATCTTTATAAAGTCTGAATGCTGATGATGAAACCTTGTATTTTTTGAAGGCCTTGGCCCGGATTCACGTAGAGCGTCGTATCTTTATGCCGGTGCAGCACATCGTCTTTACGCTACACCGGCACAACGTTGAGAGGCAAGCATGCTATTCACAAAGAATATGCGGTCAACGTTGCGCCGGCGTAGCTTATAGTTGTCGGCATAAGCCGACATAAGTCAAAGTAGGTGGAAGTAGGTGTGATATATTATAATGAAGCGTGACCCCATGCAAATGATGGGCTGAGCTTCAAAAAACGAACTGTGCATGCGTCATTTCTTGGACGCATCCCAGTGCACATGCTCACAGTTACGTCGAAATAGCTGCCTAAGATACGTCAATACACAGCCTATGACGTGAACGTAACCTACGCACAGCCCTATTTACGTAGTACTACGTAAATGTAGTAAAATACCTTTAGGTGGAATAACTGTACTCCAGACGTACGCCTTACGTAAACTGCGTATATTACAGTGACGGGCCCAAGTACGTTTGTCAATCGGCGTATATCTCGGCCATTTACATATTCGATGCGTAAATCAATGGAAGCGCCCCTTGCGGCCAGCGTAAATATGCGCCCAAGACACGACGGCGTAGGACATTTGCGTCGGTCGTATGAAGCCAAATTTCAGGCGTATCTTGCTTTCAGACTCGGGCGCATAGATACGAAGGCGCATCCATGCACTTACGCGGTGTATCTGTAGATACGTTGGCGTAAGTACTTTCTGAATCCGGGCCCTTCTCTTTTGCTTTTATATGCATTTTTACATTGGAGTTAAGCCATTCAAGACTTTTGCACATTCTTTTAAATGTATTGCCCAATGGGATGCATGGTCTAATGCCCTTATTTAAATATGCTCTTAAAGCAAACCTATCTTTCCTCCGTGTTCTTTGTTCCTAAGATTTTATCCTAATTTATGCCTTCTAGCAAGGTTTGTAGTTTAGGGAAGTTGGCACTTTTGAAAATCAGTGTCTTTGTATTCCCCTTATGTTTCCTATTTGTGTGATTTATACTGAAGCCAATTGACCTGTGATTGCTCTTACCTAAATTGCCCCGTATTTTCAAATCCGTGATCAGGTCTGTATTGTTGGTAATCAGTAGAACCAGTAATGCTTTATTTCTAGTTGGTGTGTCGACCATCTGATCCATAAAATTGTCCTGCAAGACATTAAGGAACTGGCGAGCCTTGGATAAATGCGTGGTTTCCTCCACCCAGTCTGTCTGGATAATTAAAATCCCCGATTATATTTCCCATTCTTACTGCTAATCCAAATTGTGATAAGAGATCTGTCTCCCTCTCCTCCCTCAGGTTGCTTGGCAGGCTATGATGCTTAGGCGGATTGTTGCATAGGGGCTTGGTGATCCATATTAAAGGATCTCCCTTCTGAGGTGTGTTAAATCTACACGCAAGTATTCTTTTTGTGGCTATTAAATGTCTTCATAAAAGATGAGTAGGACTTGCACTACAGGGAAGGGCACACCTATGCTGTCAGTAGTTCCCGATGAACCTAGTTGTATTCCCTGAAAGACCAAAGACTTCCTGGCAATCTGAGCCGTTGTGCCTATCTGGTATTGTGCCCAGTCAATGCTGCTGCTTCACCCCTTTATCAGGCAGGATTAGATCACACTGTGCTTACTACGGTAAAATATTTGGAGCATTTAGGATGGATTGTAAACCTACAGAAATCCTCTCTACAAGCCCAAAGAAAGGTAGAGTATTTGGGCATGATCATAGACACAGCCCAAAGCAGGGTATTCCTGTCAGAGCCAAAGATACAGGGCCAGATTCACAGAGCGAGAGATTATGCCTGCGCAACAGGAGATGCGCGTGCGTAAGTCTAAATGTGCGCGTGCGTTTTGATGCACGGCATCCCCAAAACGAGATGCGCAAGAAATCTACTTTTTTTTGTCCAGCGTAATTTCGTTAGACAGGCACATCCGTCCGCGCAAAACTGAGCTAGACAGACCATTAATTTGCTAGTCAAATATGCTAACAAGGGACTTACGGGGATCCACAAAAGAACGTTGGGGCAGCGCAGGCTACGCAGTGTGCGCAACAGCAAAATGTCCTGTCTAAAATTAGACCATATAAAAGCTGGTCTAAAAAGAGAAAAATCGTCTACATGTCAGATAAAGCAACACTGTTGGTGAGGAGCAGACCAGTCACACGTGTTGCACAACAATCTGTATGCCAACATGCCAGGTGCATCGTCGCGCATAGCTATACTACTGACTTTAGATGAACGAAGAAGGATGAGGGCACGGAGGAGGGCACGGGAGAGGATATACCGCACACGCATAGACCTGTTTGGCATGAGTGATTCTGAGGTGTTTCGGATCTTCAGATTCACCCCTCATGCCATCATGGAATTAACCACAACCCTGCAGGAGGACATCACCAGCCCAACACACCGCTCACATGCAGTGCAGCCACTGGTCAAGGTCATGGCAACACTCCATGTCCTTGCCAGTGGCTCTTTTCAGCATACAAGTGGAGTGGTGGCTGGGATGTCACAATCCTCCATGAGCAGATGTGTGCACCAGGTTGTCCCAGCAATCCTCAGACGCATGGCCAACCAAATCATCAAACCCACCACTGAGGACCTGCGGCTGAAGGCAATGACAGATTTCTACAGAATTGCCAGATTCCCACGCACCATCGGGGCCATTGATTGCACACATGTGGCACTCCAGCCCCCCCATGAGACAGAGCACATGTACCGCAATCGGAAGCATTGGCATTCCATCAACGTACAGGTGATAAGTCGATGCCCAAGGCCTCATATGGCACGTCCGTGCCAAACACCCCGGGTCCAGCCATGACAGCTACATCTACAATCAAAGCCACATCCGAATGGAATTCGATCAGAACGTGTATGGGGCCACCTGGCTGGTTGGTGAGTGACATAGGTGGCAGGCATGACTGTCCCCCCCCATGATGCACATATCACAAGGGGCACATGCATGACTAACATCCTCCTGTCTTTTCCCTTACAGGTGACTCTGCATATCCACTGGGACCCCATCTCATGACTCCTATCCGGAACCCCCAAACCCCAGGAGAGGAAAGATACAATCAAGCACATGCCCAAACACGTGCAGTGGTGGAACGCAACTTTGGCCTCCTGAAGTCACGTTTCCGATGCCTGGATAAGTCTGGGGGTACCCTCTTGTATTCCCCAAACTTTGTGTGCCATATCATCGGTGCATGTTGCATGCTGCACAACTTCGCAGTAAGAAAGGGCCTGCAGATTGACCTACGTGATGACCTGACCCCTGAACCAGACAATCCCCCCCTAACCGAGGGTCCCCGTCTTCTGAGGGAAGAGCAGCCAGGAGACAGCTCACATTGGGCATCTTTGCACGTTAAACACACACATTAATCATGGCACAATGAGAATGCATGCATGCACACCACTGTGGTCCCTAGCACACACACCCCACATCCTCATCAAATTGGATTGGCACCAGTCCACCATGCAGGACTTGTGAGCAGCAACGCCATGCCAAGGCTCCAATTATGTCACTGTACATTCATACACCATTCACACGGACCTGGGGATCACTTCTCCCTGGTCCTGGGGAACCTTACTCCACCCTCCAAATTGAGGGTGACAGCCCTTTTCCGGCAGGAATGTCACCCCCACATTCAAACAGCATTCACAACCCAAAAAAAAAAATTACCAGCAAAATCAAAAAATTTCCCCAAAAAAAAACGCCAACAAAAAAAAAAGGGAAAAACTAATTGGTGCCCTTGACGTGAGCCACGCCTAGGGCGCCCCCGGCTCCTAAGGGGAGACTCATGGGGAGGGGGAAAACCGGGAAGGAGCAGCCCTTGATCTCTGCCCACCTGGCAGCCTGCCCTCCAAGGCCACGGCTATTCTGTCCAGGGCACCACCTAGTGTTTCCGTGTTGGCCTGGATAACCTGGGTAAGGGCCCTCACATCCTGCCCAACGTCTGCTGATGTAGTCTGCAGGTCGTTAAGGCAGTTTGTGAAAGCCCGGGAGTGGCAGTCCAGGTTCCCCAGCGTATCCTTGATGGAGGACAGGCTCTCCTCCATCCGCACCAATGTCTGGCTGACCTGTCCCAGATGGCGGGTCTGGAGGAACTGGTCCCTTCTCAGAGTGGTGGGCAGGAGATCGGCCACCCCCTGGTCTTCTGGGTCGCCTTCCTGCCTCCAGCTGATGCTTGTGGCCGGGGAGAAGGGGAGGCCCTTGGGAGGGGAGCCATGTTGGGGGAGGAGGGGGGGGCTCCCCCTTAGGGAGGGCTGGCTTCTGCCAGCCAGAGGGGAAGAGTCCTCCAAAAACAATAGTCCAGTGCCATCCTGGGGATGGTGCGGACAGGCCAGATGGTCCTGCACATCTGTGGATGACACAAAACATTCACAGGTTGGAGGATCCACACACTTGCCACATATTCCCTTTCACCCCCTCCCCCACACATGCTACACACCTGATATAAAAAAAAAACGTACCTGGCACCACGGGCTCCGGACTTGAGTCAAAGCCGGGCAGGCCCTCTACTTCATGCCGATGAAAGGTCAGGGCCACCGCACGCTCCTCCGCTGTCAGCCTAACACGGCATGGTGTGCCCCCTCCTGTGCCCCTGGAATGGGCAAGCATTTTGGCCAGCTTCTTTTTGACCAGACGCCGGAGGTCATTAATCTTTTTTGCAATCCCAGACCGCTTCCGTGTCTCCCCCTTCCCCGCTGAATTCACCTGGTCAGTGATGATGTCCAAAATCTCCCTCCTCCTGGCCGGGGTGGTGTTGGCACTGTCCGGGCCGTGGAGGAAACGCCCATAATCGCTAATGGCCCGGGCAAGAATTTGTTTCTCCCCCAAAGTGAAATTTAGTTTTCTTTCTCTCTGTCATACTCCTACAAAAACTCACTCCCAGTCAACAAAAATCAGTCACAAAAACAAGCACAACCAATCAAGCAAGAACACACACAAAGAGAAAACTAACACCCAAAAAATCACACAAGCACTCAGCAAAAATCGGTCACAAAAACAAACAGCAACAATTAAGCAAGAAAACAAACGACCAGAAATATATCAAACAAACAGTCTCTCAAACACTTATCAAAAAACACTTTCAAAGATCTACTAACAAACACTTGATCACACAGTACACTAATCTGACAAATACAAAACACAACGCAACTAACAACGGGACAAAAGCACTTTGTTAAATGGGAAGGGACAAAGGGATGTACTTTTGCAATGGAAGTGCGTTTGTGTCTGTCTATTTATGCTGTCTGCGTAGTCCTTAGTCCATTTCCAATTTCACTGATTGCGCCGTTCCCGAGTTGTGAGCATGCGCAGAGAGGTGCTGACCATGGTTTCCTTCAAGCGCGTATGCGCTAGCCGGCTGGCCCTTCATTTGCATGGGGTCACGGCTCATTTCAATCTAACACGCCCACGTCCTTCCCAATTTGTATTACTCCGCCTTACGCCTCTGAAATAACGTTACGCATGCGCAATTTTTTGCGTAAAAGCTACGAGAATAGGGTGATTACGTGGCTACATTGCGCAAGTCTAACATAAAGGCAGTGCGCTACGCCGGTCCAATAATGCGCAGATGTACCTGAATCTGGCCCACAGTCTCTAAAAGACCTGATTCACAAGGTCAGGACAAAGAAAGAGCTGTCTATTTGCCTTTGCATGAGGCAATTAGGAAAGATGGTTATGAAAAATATAGATAACCTCTGGGGTTGGGATTATGTGGGCAACAATAATCAAAAAAATATATAAAGAATAATTTATTATATGAACATAGAAAAATGCATAATTATACAATACATGGTATAAAGACACGGATTAGGGACACTAAATGACAAAAGACATGGTGCCACAATTCTATTTCTCCAAGAAGGCGATGGTTGAAAGATGGCTCATCCAACGTGTTTCAAACATTAATTTAAATTTGTTCTTCAAGGATATCACATTATATCTTTTATCTATAATACAACAGAAAAAGTAATCCTACCATTTTTAAACAATGTCAGAAAAAATCACATCCAGTGTGAGTAGTGTAGAATAGAAAACTCACTTCATTGAATCCTTTGCAGATGTATGCCATTCCCCAATATATACGCCTGTTACATTTTGATTATATATATATATATATATATATATATATATATATATATAAACTGAATTCTAATGCTTACCATTGGTGCATGAAAGAGCAAAGACCCAGCGAGTCTAATTGGTCCCCATGTAGAGCAGCACATAGACCTGTATAACACTCCTCAGCAAATACGCTGAGGAGAGGGAATGACGCTGTCTAGTGGCCAGGCATCTACTTAAAACTGCAGGGGTGCGATACCAGTTTGATAGGATCTTAAAATTCATCTCCTGCACCCTTACACTTACTAAGGATTCAAATGTATTACGTAATCTTTTTTCCTTTTGCTCTTCTGTAAAAGATCTACTCAACTCCACCTCCCATCTACTAAAAAAAGGTAATCTGAAATCCTCTGCAGGTGCGTTAAGTAATTCTATAATTCTGGAAAGGGTATGTTGGAGCATTCCTCTCCCATTACAATACCCCTCAAATTTTGTTAGCTTCCTCTCATATCTACTTGGTAAATCCAGGGTGTCCAGAAAATGTTGCATTGCCCTCCAGAAGTCCAATTAATGGGTCCCTGTTATCTCCTGAATTGTAGGCCATACACCTTCCTTCACAAAATGAGAGGCTTGAAACAGTCCCTGCTCTATCATTTCGCCAAAAGGTCCCCTCGTCAGACCGGGTCCAAACTGTGGGTTCCCCAATATGGGGAAGAGAGGCGAGTTTAATGTTGACATCTTCACCTTCTCAAATAGCCCATATCCTATCCGAAGTGTGGGGCCTATCCGAGGATGGTTTTTTACCTCTTTTGGAAGCTCCTTATAGCACCATGCTGCTCTTTGAAGTAAGCCACTGTACTGAGCTTGCTCTATCCCTGGCCATATCTTCTGTTCACCATGCCTACTCCAATCTATCAGGCGACTCAGTAGTGCCGCCTGATAGTATCTGTATATATCTGGGGCGGCTACCCTCCCCCCTCATTTTTGGGTAATGAAAAAATAGGTCCCTTAATTCTTGGGTGTTTGTTAGCCCATATAAATCTACTGAACATGGCTTGTATCTGTTTGAAGTCTGCTTAGGTATAGCAATAGGGAGTGTCTGAAAAAGGTACAAGAATTTCGGCAGGATGTTCATTTTAATAATATTGCACCTCCCGGACCACGAGTGAAGTCCCTTCTGCCATCCATCCAGGAGGGTCCGAACTCTAGCTTGCAACGGTACAAAATTAAGCTTAAATACTTGTTTCAGAGGAGGGGCGTGGTCTGGAGCCGCATGTAGCAGGACGTGCAGGGTGAGAGCTCTGCTCGAGGCAAATCCTTTTTGTTAAATCCTGAGGGATTTCTTCCCCTACATTTGGACACCAACGGTCCCCGGACACCCTAGCCACCCCCAGACCTCATGTCTCCTACCAAAAGGTCCGGGGCAGTAGCCAAACTGGCTCAATTCCGCCATGAAGGGGCCGACACGGAGGATGAAGATGGCGCCGACCAGCCTCGTGGAGCCGAGGCTCCGGCCTCAGGAGATACAGCTAAGGTGCTGGAAGCGATCGCCCTTTGCCAGTCCACCCTTACAGCCCGGATCGAGGAGGTGAAGGTCGACATCTCCCTGATCCGCCACGACGTCCAGAAGCTGCGGGAAAGGGTGTCTGAGACGGAGCGCAGGATCGACCATGTAGAGGAAGGCCTGCAATCCCCTCCAGGTGACCACGGAACAGCTACAATACCAACTGAACGCCGTCCTCTCCAAGCAGGACGACATGGAGAACCGTCTCAGGAGGTGTAACTTGCGCTTCGTGGGGATCCCTGAGAGAGCGGAAGGCGCCGACCCCCCTACCTACCTCGAAAATCTGCTGGTCAGGTCGTTTGGCAGAGAGGCCTTCTCCTCGACATTCGTGGTGGAGCGCGCCCATCGCCTTGCAGCAAAACCCCCTCCCTCTGGAGCCCCGCCGCGTACTCTCATTGCGAAGTTCCTAAACTACCGGGACCGTGACGCGATCCTTCGACTCACCCGTGAACGAGGTAACATCCCCATCGGCAACATACATGTGGCCGTTTTCCCGGACTTCTCGGCCGAGGTTCAGAAAAAGCGGGCCCGCTTCGTCGAGGTCAAGAGGCAGCTTCGCGCCCGCCACCTTCCCTACGCGATGCTTTTCCCTGCTCGCCTCCGTGTGGTATGTGAGGGCAAGGCCCAGTTTTTTGAAGACCCGCAAGCTGTCCTATCCTGGCTGGAAAACCTTGGTGCGGCTGCCTAGGCCTTGCCCTTAACCCTTGCCTGTCTGCTTGCCCCCTTCCCCCCCCTGCCGTGACCTCCAGCATTGCAGGCACCCTGCACACCTTTGCCCCTTTGCGGTGTTTTACCGGCATTCCCCCCGTGCCATGGTGCAGCCTGGACTCTTGTGCTGCCTCTTCCCGCACTCATCAGGTCACTGTTGCTGTGGACACTTGCTCTGAGAACATTCTCCCCGCCTGGACCTCCATACAGAACCGTGAGTTGCCCTCTATTACATTTTCATCACCTGCCCCTCCAGCTGTTTGACTGTGCCCCTGGACCACACTGAGAGGTGGTAATCTTACCCTTGTTTTATGTTCCCCCTCACCCCCCCTGTTTATATGTGCCTCGGGCGGCTCACCTACGCCAGCATCCACCTTGCCTGGCTGCTCCCGCTGCACTGTTGTGTGCTCTTCAGCTTTTTGGTCACCCCCCGACCTGTACCGGTGACATGGCACCTGAGCCACCCGCCAAGACTGTCCCTTATGTTTTGTTTCCCTGGCCAGCCCCTGCCCACCCTTGTTTGGTGAATGGCAGGGTATTTCATCTGCATTGCTGGTCCAGAGTCTATGCAAACTGTTGGGCTTCTGCCCATATGTACATATGTTTAACTTTTTTATTTTTCAGTTTGTTTTTTTTCTGCTCCATTTTGACATGTACCTTAAGCCAGGGCCTTCCCTGTGCGTTTACTGTGCTGAGAACTGTTTTATTGCTTTATGTCCTACTGTGCTTTGTGGTATGCCTAATCTGCTGTTTATTGTGTACTGTGGTCCCCCCTGGGCGTCCGACTGCTCACATTACCCCCCCTATCCCAGTATGGCTTCCCTTAAGGTACTAACATGGAATGTCCGTGGCCTCGGTGAGAGGGCCAAGCGTGTTGCTGTCCTTTCCCACCTTAAATCCCTCCGTGCAGACATCTCCATCCTGGTGGAGACCCATCTCACAGGCCAAAAACAACTATGCCTAAAAAAGCCCTGGGTGGGCTGGTTATACCAGGCCCCGTACACTTCCAACTCTCGTGGTGTTGCCATACTTATAGCCAAGACAGTACAATTTTGCCTACACTCCCTGCAGTCGGACCCCCAGGGTAGGTCACTGTTTTTACATGCAACTGTGGGGGGCCTCGAACTCGTTCTCCTTGCTTTCTACATCCCCCCCCTTTCAGTTCGTGGCACTGAGGGACGGGGTGGCCTTTATGGCCCAACACCCCCTGGTGCCGGCCATCTGGGCCGGGGACTTTAATATGGTGATCTCCCCTAGCCTTGATAGGCTAAGTCCTACCATCTCCTCCCCTTTACCGCTTGATACCACCAGATTCGGTAAATTCCTCCTTGAATTCGCCCTTACGGATGCTTGGCGTCACACACACCCAACGCAAACACACTTCTCATGTTTCACCCCCTCGCGCTCTGCAATGTCCCGCATAGACCTAGTGCTCCTTACCCCCTCCCTCCTCCCCCACCTTCTAGAAGCAGACATTGGCACTAGAGTGCTTTCTGACCACTCCCCTTGCTGGATCAAACTGCGGCTCCCAGCCCCCCCCACAGTCAGACTATGGACACTAAATCTGTTCTGGCTCAATATTCTACCCGACTTGGACTCGGTCCAGCTCGAGTGGGACCATTTTTTCCGCATAAATGTCGGCTCCGCTTCGTTTGGCTCCGTCTGGGAGACCTTTAAATCACATGCTCGCCTGATCTTATCCACCCGCATCAACAGACACAAGGCCGCATCCAAGGCACTGCTCTGTCAGGCAGAGGAGTGCCTTGATGCCCTGGAGCAGACCTTTCGGGACAGCCCCACAGCAGCCAACGCTGCCCGCGTCCGGGTACAGGCCAGACTCACCGACCAACTACACTTTGAAAAGGCCAAAAAGGGCATCTTTTTTAGCAAGCAGCGTGTCTATGAGTTTGGTGAACGTGCTGGCAAGCTCCTTGCGTATCTCGCTCACCTTGAATACAAGCCCCCGGTGGTGGTCTCCCTCCAGCTGGCCTCCGGGGCCAGGGTCACTGACCCAGACCTGGTGGCCATGGAGTTCAGATCATTCTACTCCGATCTTTACTCTTCCACGGCCCAACACACCCCTGATGAGCTATCGGCCTTCCTCTGCGACATTGAATTCCCTACACTTACGCCCCCCCAGGTGGCCCAGCTGGAGCTACCCATCACTGAGGTCTGCGTTGCTGAGGCCCTGGCGTCGCTTCCCACGTCCAAAACGCCCGGATCCGATGGCCTTCCCCTCGAATTCTACAAACAATTCGGCGACACTCTTGTCCCACGCCTTTGCCAACTATATACGCACATATTCGCTACAGGCTCACTCCCACCGTCCATGAGCGAAGCCCTCATAGTCCTTATCCCCAAACCAGGCAAAGACCCACTATTTCCCGAATCCTACAGACCTATTTCCCTATTCCAACTCGACATCAAAATTCTGGCCAAGATTTTAGCCCTGCGTCTCAACAAAGTTATCCTTAGCCTCATACACCCCGACCAGTCTGGATTTATGCCAGGCAAAAACACTGCCTTCAACCTCAGACGTCTGCACATGAACCTCCAGGCGCAACACGAAGACGTGGGTTCCAGAGTGGTGGTTAGCCTAGACGCCGCCAAAGCATTTGACTCTGTCGAATGGACATACTTGTGGGAATGCCTCCGCAGGTTCGGATTCGGCCCCAATTATGTCAAGTGGCTCCAACTCCTTTACCAGTCCCCTTCGGCACGCATTCGAGTCAATGGTAGGATCTCGCCCCCCTTCCCCCTCTCCCGTGGCACACGCCAAGGATGCCCTGTCTCTCCCTTACTCTATGCCTTGGCCGTGGAGCCCCTGGCCATGACCCTTCGGACCCACCCCGGCATCAGAGGCCTCCGCCACGGCCATTTGACCGAGGTGGTCAGCCTCTATGCCGACGACATGCTCCTCTACCTTGCGGACCCGGGACCCTCACTTCAGACGGCCCTTCAGGTTATCACTGACTTCGGGAAATATTCGGGGCTCCGGATAAACTGGACTAAATCCCACATTCTTCCCCTAGACTCGGGTGCCCCCTCCTTCGACCAGGCTCGGCTACCTCTCGTGAGAGCTAGCACTATTAAATACCTTGGTGTCACTATCTCTAAATCCCTCTTTGACTATGCCCCCCTCAATGTCGAGCCCTTATTTGCACTATTGAAACAAAAAACCCAGGTTTGGTCCCGACTCCCCCTTGGAGTGATGGGTCGGATCAACCTGGTAAAGATGATTCTTCTCCCTAAGCTGCTTTATGTTTTCTGGCACGCCCCTCTATACCTCCCCCAGCGCACCCTGAAGGCCATGGAATCCATCCTCAACACATTTGTCTGGGGCCCGTCTCGTCACAAACTGTCCTGGCGGGTCCTGAAGTGCCCGACCGACTTGGGCGGCACTGCACTCCCGGACCTGCTCCTCTACTACATAGCTTCCCAGCTCTCTCACTTTTTTCATTACAATCAGTCCGACAAAGACCGCTACTCTGCCCTGGTCTGTTCCCACGCCCCGGGGCCCCTGTTCCACCCCTTCCAACTCCTGTTCTGCGAGCCACGGGCCCCACCTCACACCGATGTCGCCGGTCGGATGCTCTTTCACCACCGTAAAATATGGCAATTAGCTTTGCGTATTGGCGCAGCCCCCTCCCCCCATTCCCACACCCCCCTATGGGACAACCCTCTTCTGCCCGAGCTTGCCTCTGTCCCCGACCGTGGCCTGTGGATCAACAGTGGTGTCATCTATCTGTCACAGGTGGTGGCCCGGGGCTCGGTCACGTCGTTTCAAACTCTTAAAGATAAATTTGCACTACCTAATCCTATGCTCTTCCGCTTCTTTCAACTCCGACATGCCCTCAACTCCCAATTTGTTAGCCCCGCACCGACCCTCGAGATCCCTCTCCTGGTTGACATTGTGACTGGATCTGATCACAAGAAGCTCATCTCCCAACTCTATTGCTACCTCATACAGCCCTCTGCGGCGGCCACAGCATACCGCCTCAAAGACCGTTGGGAGCCTGACATTGGCACTGTGTCCGACGCGGACTGGGGTGAGGCTCTTGCCAACTGCAAGACGGTCTCCCCTAAATTATCCGACCGCCTCACCCACCTGTTCATTCTTCACAGGTCATACCTAACACCCCACCGCATCTCCAAATTTAAGAACGACCAAGACCCCAACTGCCCCGGCTGTGGCCACCCTGATGCCTCCTTTTTTCACCTTCTCTGGGCCTGTCCTCCCGTCCAGGGGTTCTGGACTCAGGTGGTCCGGTTCCTACACGATCGGATGGGCTCCCCTGTGTCCCTCTGCCCCCGCCAGTGCATACTGGGACTTCTCTCCCTTCCTGAAGAAGAAAAATATCTCAACACATTTCTACAAGAAACGTTATTCCTTGCTCGTCTGCAAATTGCCAGGCACTGGATGAGGGGAACCCCGCCCTCCCTGCAACAATGGGTCAGTGCTGTTAATGCTGCCCTCTCTTATAAAAAAATGTTGTATGCCAACAGGGGCTGCCCACAGAAATATAACAAGGTTTGGGACAGGTGGCTGGAGGACTCTTCCTCCTGCACTGATGTGGGCTAGATGCGGTTCCCACACGCTGTCTGCCAACTTATCCTATAGCGCGCCCCCCCGCTTCCCATACGGTTGCTTGCTGCCCCCTAGCCTGTACCACACCAGTAGTGACCCCCACTGTTACTCCTTGCTAACTCTATTCATGTTTATGTATATGCACAATGTCAAATGGATCTATTTGTACCTGTAGTGCATGTTGCACTTCTTACCCGACTGTACTCCTGTCTTTACCTTATGCTCAATAAAAGTTGTTTTGATTAAAAAAAAAAATACTTGTTTCAGATCCGCCGGGATGAGTGTTCCCAAATACGTCAGGGCTGAGCCTGTCCATTTAAATTTATAATTAGATTTCAGAGTCTTCAATTCCTCCTCAGTAATCAAAACCCCCATCGCCTCAGATTTAGCATATTTAATCTTAAAATTTGCTAATTTTCCATACACCTCCAATTCTTGGAGTAAAATAGGGAGCGACACCCTCTGTGCTGTGAAAAAAATAAATGAATCCGTGCAGTGGAAAAAATAAAAATGAAAAAAGTGCCAATATACAATATATGTGGGGTTTTGACGCCCCCCTACAGGTGGCTGCCTCTACGTAATTTATTTCACCTGGATGGAATAATAGATGGACTACTAGGGTATGGATGTAGAAGTGGTGCTGCCTTAAGAGTGCCTAAATAGTTAATGGTAAAATGTGCATTCAAATCTGATGCTTTTTAGTGTCTAGAAACAGTGTGCCACCCTGAAATTTGTGCAATGAATGGATGATTAAAGGATGTGCATAAAATGTGAAATAAATAAATAAGATATAAATAAGAATGTAGTAGAAAGTGCTCAAGTATTAATACATGTGCTGAATGTCCAGTACTGTGCAGTACTCTGGCAGTTATCCGTCCTATTATGATCCTGGAGGTGCTTCCAATACTTACCCCATATGCAGCAGAGAAAAGGTCCCAATATAGGGCCAGATTCAGGAACAGTTAGGCTGGCGGATCCAGTGATCCGCCAGCCTAACTGTGACTTTGAGCCGGCGTTTCTGTTTTCTGTAACCAGAAAACAAGAAACGCCGGGTTGAAGCTCCGATGCGAGCAGCGTAACTGAGTTTCGCCATCGCATCGTTACTTCAACTTAAAAATGGCGCCGGGGGCGTTCCCGCCGATTTCCGCTCAAAAAATATGTTAATGAGTGGAAATCGGCAATTCACGATCGCATTCCGGCGCGACGCAGTGACGTTACGACGTTTCCGGACGGGATACGCGGCGCATAGTTATACCTACATGGGGTTGGAATATCCTATGTTAGGTATAGGCGTCGTCATCGCGTCGAAAAAAAAAAAAAAAACGTCGCTTGCGTAAAACGGTCATGAATGGGAATGTGACGTCATTGACGTTCATTCACAGATTTTGGAGCATGCGCACGGGGATGTTTTGACACTCGACGCATGCGCAGTACGTTGGCGGCGGGATCGCGCTTAGTTAGCATACTACACGCCCCGTACCCGCCCAATTTGAATTCCGCCGGCTCATTTGCGATGCACTGCCGCAACTTTAGGAGCAAGTGCTTCGTGAATGACAGCACTTGCTCCTAAAATTTCTGCAGCGCAACGCAAATGAGAAGCGTTACTCCAGAGCAAAGATGCTCTGGACTACCTGAATCTGGCCCATAGTGTGATGCCGTATGTACAAACTGTTTTTATTAAGTAAAATAGAGTACTCACATTTAGGCAGTAAAAATTAGCATTTCATGCAAAAGAAGTGTTGTGATGTTCTGTCAGAACGCTAGACCGGTTTCGTCGACCTGACATCCTCTGGAGCGTGCAGAACATTAGGGCCGAAACAACTAATCAACTAATATACTTTTTGTTTTTTTTGTTTCAAATATTTTATTGAGAATTTTCATAAATAAATACAGAATACAATACATGTACAAATAGTTGAATATGCACATCATATAAAACAGACTTCAAAAGGCAAATTCAAGCAATAAGCAGATATTCATGAAGTCTATAGAGGACAAATGTAAGAGTATGAGGGATGGGGTGAAAAAAGGGGGATAATGGAGGGGGGGAGGGAAAGAAAGAAAAAAAAAGGGGGGGGGGAAAAGAGGGGAATTTCCATATGAGAAGGAAAATGCATGCATTTCATTAGGTAATAACCTTCTATTGAGATTGTAAAAGGAGAGTGTGGAGAAGGTGACATAAAACAACTTTATAAAGAAGCTATCCTTAATGAATGACTTTCTGGTTCAATATACTTCAATGGAGAAGCTGCAGAAAAGCATGTAATGTGTTTTTGCGGCAATTTGTGTTTTGTAATCTGCCCAACAAATTGGCCCAATTTTTTTTAAAATGCTATATATATATATTTAAGGCTATTATCCGATCAATCGAAACAATAAAAATGAAAATAATCATTAGTTGCAGCCCTACAGAACTTCACTATAACTTCCTATTTGTAACAAAAATACACACATTGTCCTATTCTGCCTATACAACGGCCATTTTTGGAGTGATATTGAGGACCAAAGTCCAAATAGACTAGAGCTCATGTACAGCGGCCATTTTTCATGTGGTTTTTCACTCTGTAGGTCTCTGCCGCCATTTTGGGTAAGATATTGAAGACTGTAGACCGAGTCTACTAGTTACCAAATGACTGTGATCTCTCAGGACGCTGTGTGTAAATAGAAACTTTTAAAACAGTTTTTATATAGACATCTCTGATAAAATCAAATTATCATGGTGTTATACATGCAAAACGGGAGGATATTATTGTGTGGCACAGGGGCATGGGATAAAATATTTATGGCGATACAGATTGTTTTAAACCTGGATATAACTGCTTTATATTAGTGCATTACTTTTATTTATTAATAGAAGGGTGACTATATGTATGTATATAGTGGTAGAAAACAGAAAAATTACAAAATAAAAACAAAATTAAGTAAATGATATAGGGACTAATGAATGACCGAGTATCCAGTATGGTGCCCCTAGTGATTGAAGCTAATATTGATATGTTCTCATATTTTTGTGCAGCAGCAAAAATGACAATTCATAAAAATTAGATAAAAACAAAATTAATAATGTTTAAGACTAAGGATAATATATATATATATATATATATATATATATATATATATATATATATATATATATATATATATTTAACCACTTCCATACCAGGCACTTACGCACCTTCCCGCCCAAGCCAATTTTCAGCTTTCAGCACTGTCGCAATTTGAATGACAATTGCGCGGTCGTGCTACACTGCACCCAAACAAAATTGGCGTCCTTTTTTCCCCACAAATAGAGCTTTCTTTTGGTGGTATTTGATCACCTCTGCGTTTTTTTTTTTTTGTGCAACAACTAAAAATAGAGCGAAGATTTTGAAAAAAAAATAAAGTTTTTATTTTTTTCTGTTAATTTTTTTGTAAATGAGTATGTTTTCTCTTTCAATTATGGGCACTGATATGGTGGCACTGATGGGCACCGATGAGGTGGCACTGATGGGCACCGATGAGGTAGTTCTGATGGGCACCGATTAGGTAGCACTGATGGGCACTGATAGGCGGCGCTGGTATTGGGCACTGATGGGCACTCATGGGCGGCACTGATGGGCACTCATGGGCGGCACTGATGGGCACTCATGGGCGGCACTGGGCACTCATAGGCGGCACAGGTGGGCACTCATAGGCGGCACAGGTGGGCACTCATAGGCGGCACAGGTGGGCACTCATAGGCGGCACAGGTGGGCACTCATAGGCGGCACAGGTGGGCACTCATAGGCGGCACAGGTGGGCACTGATAGGTGGCACAGGTGGGCACTGATAGGTGGCACAGGTGGGCACTGATAGGTGGGCACTGGGCATGGATTGGCACTGTGGGGTGGCACTGACAGACACTGGGGTGGCACTGATGATCACTGAGGGGTGGCACTGATGGATCAATGTT
Organism: Rana kukunoris; assembly: GCA_029574335.1. NCBI lineage: Eukaryota > Metazoa > Chordata > Amphibia > Anura > Ranidae > Rana > Rana kukunoris. Next base: position 79,491,646 of record CM056055.1, on the reverse strand, counting down.
GCCAATCAGTGCCCATGTGTGGGCACTGATTGGCATCATTTTTTTTTACTGCCCCCCCCTTTTTTTTGGTCATTTTATTTTTTTGTCTTTTTTTTTTTTTTTTTTTTTTGTCATTTTTTTTTTTTATTTTTTTTTATTACCCTGGTGGTCTAGTGTGGCGATCCGAGGGGGGGCTGCGCTGATAAACAATCAGCGCGAACCCCCCCTGTCAGGAGAGCCGCTGATCGGCTCTCCTCTACATGCGTCTGTCAGACGCGAGTGAGGAAGAGCCGTCGGCGGCTCTTCCTGTTTACATCGTGATCAGCCGTGATTGGACACGGCTGATCACGTGGTAACGAGGCTCCGCCGGAGACTCGTTACCGAGATCGGAGGTGCAGGGTGTCTGACTGACACCCCGCATCACCGATCGCCGCGCTGCGCGCCCCCACGGGCGCGCGCGGCATTGAAATCGTGCTAGACGTTTGAGAACGTCTAGTCACGATTTCATAACCACTTCCCTGCCGTAAATCGGCTATTGGCCGGGCGGGAAGTGGATATATATATATATATATATATATATATATATATATTTATATCCTTAGTCTTAAACATTATATATATATATATATATATATATATATATATATATATATATATATATATATATATATATTAAATGAACAAATATATAAGAAGGTCGGTATGGTGGCCTGAGTTTATGGGAGGAGCCCGGAGGGTATTTCAGCAGTCCACTCACACGTGCTCTTTGTCGGTTCAGTGTGCAGTACTACACGTCACTGGGCCGACTCTTCCCAGCTGACCTCATGTCCGTGAGTCTGCGCATTCAATCGCATTCGACATCGCAAGTGCATTGCGGCTTCTCCGTTCATGGTCTTCAACGGCGGTTCCCGCTTACTGTCACAGGTTGTATTCAAACCTTTTGTATCATTTGCAATCTTGCAATTCGTTATGCTTCCTATCCTGCATTTCTTTTGTAAAAATCTGCCTCTGAGTTATGGTTGCTCCTGCCAAACAAACTATTTATTTGTATATTCATATTTGTGTCCATGCCTGCTGTCTAATTCATTTGGAGATTAGCATATATTCTTTGTATGGGTTCTTTGGCAGATTGAGGTGGTAATTGAACTCCCCTGCTGCCTTGTCTGCACTTGATAAGCCTGGGGGGATGGGTGGTTGGTAGCATACACTCTACATCCAATTCACAGCAGATTTGTTCAACACTCCTTCCGATTCGTATCGGATTTGTTTCATGCATTTTACAACCGTTTTTGTATCAGTCATTTCTCTTTATAACCGTTTTGTATCAGATACATTGCATACTTTCCACCATTGCCATTCTATGTTTCCCCCATGCCGTGCGTTTTAGTTTCCGCAGCGGAACTTACAAATTGTTTGTACACGGTTCTTCTCTCTCATTTATTTACCAAAGTTATTGCCTGTGCGTCATGCATGGCGCCACACCACACCACGCCACACTCTTCGGATGTGTTGCACATCCACTCCAGTCCAAGCAAACCCAGTTGCATGTTCATTGTCCCAGGTAGGATTCGTTAGCTTGTTTGTCATGTCAAAATTCGTGGCCACTCATGGTGTCACCCGCATCATGTTCGGTTCCCACAGTGGAGCTTATAAAATATTCGTACGGACTTCTCGTGTTCTATTTTCTACACCAAACCTTGTTGTTTTGCCCCATGCATGGCATCCCTACACCTTTCCTACATTTTTCACTCCAGCCACAGTCCGCCGCAAACTCACTCGCATGGCCCACTGTCGCAAGTAAAATTTGTTATTAAATTCTTTATGTCCTATCAATTTGCTACTATTCGTTGTCTCCCATATCGTTCATTAGTGGCCCCTATGGAACCTACGATTCATACAGGCATTGTCCTTCTACCCTATACTGTTTGCTTAAGGTACAAACAAATCAGGTGTTTCTATCCTTTCTCGGTAACCCAATTCTTATTGATTGAGACCTTGCAACCATGCAAATCATCTCAGCAGCCTGACACCCTTGTTAAGACCCTTGCAACACGTGACCTTTACAAAACGCAAAATAAAATATATATAATAAACGCCAAAAAAAAACGCAAAAAAAAACCCTGCAAAAAAAAAGTTTTCCACCACGCAATCTCAGCCCCTCGGCAACCTGACACCTGTTGAGACCATTGCAACCATGCAAAATCGTCTCAGCAGCCTGACACCCTTGTTGAGACCCTTGCAAACACAATATCGTCTCAGCAGCCCTACACTCATTGAGATCCTTGCAACCATGCAAAATCGTCTCAGCAGCCTGACACCCTTGTTAAGACCATTGCAACACATGACCTTTACAAAACGCAAAATAAAAAATATATATAAAAACGCAAAAAAAAAACGTTGCCACCACGCAATCTCAGCCCCCCAGCAACCTGACACCTGTTGAGACCGCTGCAACTACGCAAAATCGTCTCAGCAGCCTGACACCCTTGTTGAGACCCTTGCAAACGCAATACCGTCTCAGCAGCCCCACACTCACCGAGACCCTTGAAACCACACAAAATCATCTCAGCAGCCTGACACCCTTGTTAAGACCCTTGCAACACAAGACCCTTACAAAAACGCAAAAAAAAAATATATTTATATATATATATAAAAAAACGCAAAAAAAAACAAAAAAAACTTTGCCACCATGCAATCTCGGGCCAGCAACCTGACACCTGTTGAGACCATTGCAACCACGCAAAATCGTCTCAGCAGCCCTACATTCATCAAGGCCCTTGCAACCACGCAAAACCATCTCAGCAGCTTGACACCCTTGTTGAGACCCTTGCAAACGCAATACCGTCTCAGCAGCCCCACATTCATCAAGGCCCTTGCAACCACGCAATACCGTCTCAGCAGCCCCACACTCATCGAAAGCCTTGCAACCACGCAATACCGTCTCGAGCAACCTCCCACTCATCAAAGACCTTTGTGACCATGCAGTCTCGCCCCAGCAACATGGCATTCATTGAGACCCCTGCAGCCAGAAAAATGGGTGTTTTTCAGCCTCCCCTGATATCTCCTCTGTTATCTTATCAGTACGTCTACACAGGATCCCCAATCACTCCTCTGTTATCTTATCAGTACATGTACACAGGATCATTTCTAGGCAGTTGAGTTCAGAAACCTTCTCGAAAAAAAAAATGGGTTCAGACAGATGTTCAAAGGCATTCGAAACGCCAATGCCTGTAACAGCTTGTAAACACAGCCAGATGTGGTAACTCATGTTTATCAGCGTTTCATTCAAAGTCGTTTTCATAAAAAAAAGAAGAAAAGGGGGGAATATTGTCTCAGCAACTTTACACTCATTTGAGACCCTTGCAAAATGTCATCTCAGCTACCTCAAACTCGTCTACACCTTTGCAACCACACAATCTCGTCTCAGCAACCTAACACCCGTTCAGACCTTTGCAGCTATACAAAGTCGTCTTAGCAAACTGACACTAATTTGACACCATTGCAAACGCAATATCGTCTCAGCAACCTAACACCCGTTCAGACCTTTGCAGCCATACATAGTCATCTCAGCAGCCCGACACTCACTTGAGACCATTGCAAACGCAACATCGTCTCGGCAACCCCTCACTCGTTGAGACCCGTGCAACCACACAAGGCCATCTCAAAACAAACCTCATAATCATCGAGACCTTTGCAACCACGCAATATCGTCTCAGCAAACCAGACTGAGACCCTTGCAACCACACAATATTGTCTGCAGCAGTATAAAACACTTTGCAGCACACACCTATGTGCAAACCTGAATACAAACTAAACTTGCAAACACACCTCAGTGACAATCAGCCAAACAAACACACAGTGGCACCCAGTTGGCCATTCATCTTTAGTGGCACGCGGGCCACTCATCTTTTCCCTGTCTTTTTCCCTGCAGTTAGTTCAGGTTTCCAACCAGCACCAGCGAGGGCGCGTTGGTCTGCGAGGGAGCGTTGGTCTGCGAGGGAGCGTTGGTCAGCGAGGGCGCGTTGGTCAGCGAGGGCGCGTTGGTCAGCGAGGGCGCGTTGGCCAGCGAGGGCGCGTTGGTCAGCGAGGGCGCGTTGGTCAGCAAGGGCACGTTGGTCAGCGAGGGCACGTATATCATCTTGTTGAGCACCTGTGTATTGTCTTGATTTTCTCACACCAATGCAAGATCCAGTCCAAGTTCTCAAACTAGACCAAGCATCAGTAGCAGACTTAGCTATGTGGGACAACTTCCCCACCTGATAGAACAGCATTTCAATCTTCATCCCGGCAGTGTCAGCCGAGCCACCACAGGCTTTTGCCTGCATTTTTTGTCCGCCACTGGTTCTCCAAACCTTGGCACCCATAAATTCTCTTAAATTTCTGCTTCATCCAGTCTCCATCACGCCTCGTGCTGTACCCCATTGTGGCAGCTGCCCAGGTCTGGGGCCACACTTGAACTGGACAGACAGTGTTCTTCACCACAGACAATCAAGCCACAGCCGACTTCATCAATTAGGCTAGATCAAGCCTCTCTCCATCACGTCCTTCCTGAGCAGGCTCGCGCAGCTGTCACTTTGTCACCAGTTTAATATCTTCTATAGACATGTTCCAGGCAAATGCAAAATCGCAGCTGATGCTCTGTCCCATTCCAACCTTTACTTTGTTTTTCCAGCAAGAGCCTGGAGCTGACCCAATAACCATCCCTGTCCCACCCTGGTCATTGCTGACGATGGATTGAAGTAGCATCTCACCAACTCAACCCAGCTTATTAACCACTCCTTGGCACGCAACACACTGAAGGACTATCGCACTGCTTGGAACACTAACTGCTAATTTTTGGCCACTTGCCTCGGAGCAGCAATAGGCAACGTTAGACACGTCCTAGTCTTCATATCGTATTGCCACACGCAGCTGACCCTTTCTCACAATACTATCACGCCATATCTAGATGGCGTCCAGCATTTCCTGTCCCTGCAGGACCCCAGTAAACTGTCAGTATTCTCGAGCCCATGCAGTCAAGTCCCTTCTACAGAGCATACAGAAGCACCAACCTGTAGTCAGTGGCGAGAGCCTACCTTTCAAGAGTGCCCTCTTTAGGGACATATCTGAAATCCTTACCAATTCCCCATTTAGGGCCTTGCCCAGCATAGTCATCCAAGCAGCCATCTACCAGGCCTTCTACGGTTCCCTACAACCTACTGAATTTACAGTCAGTGGCTCCGGCAGTCAGACACTGCTCCGACGCCACCCGACTCGCTTTCAAACCCCTACACTCTGTCTGCAAACGCAACAAACCAGCCCCGGGGGTTGACATCAACCTCTTTCAGACTAACAATGCCTGACGCCCAGTGACGGTGCTCGACCGACTACTGCTCCATCTACCCAGCCAATCTGATGGTAGCTTGTTGCTACCCTTTCTAAACCAGCTCCCTGAGTGGCAGACAGTTGTCAAGCATGTCAGAATCCTAAGCAACTTGGGCTTCAAATCCCAGTCGGTTCTCTAGACATTCTTTCCGAATTAGAGCAGCCTCAACTGCCTCCCAACAGGGAGTACCAGACCACGTAATCGAGATACCAGGCTGCTGGGAAGTCTCCTTGTTTTGCCACATACATTCCAAATCCTCAGGAAGGAATGGCACAAGCATTTACCAAGCTGCCTCAATAAATACAAGAGATCAATATAAGCTATTTCCCTATCTGAGTCTTTTGCCCCCTTTTCTTGGCATACTGACCAGACCACCAAGGCACACTTCAGGTCTATTTATGTTGTAAGTCTTGTCGCGTGTTTGTGATCCACATCACTCTCGGTCAGAGGGCCGTGACCATAAATAAGAAGGCCAGTATGGTGGCCTGAGTTTATGGGAGGAGCCCGGAGGGTATTTAAGCAGCCCATTCACACATGCTCTTTGTCGGTTCAGTGTGCAGTACTACACGTCACTGGGCCGACTCTTCCCAGCTGACCTCATGTCCGTGAGTCTGCACATTCGACACCCTCCCGCCCTTCCCTTTTTCAGGGCACTTCTCAGCATATCCTTCTTCAACAACTGCCCATTACTTACTTTGGGTATGCCCCCTTTTTTTGGCATACTGACCAGACCACCAAGGCACACTTCAGGTCTATTTATGTTGTAAGTCTTGTCGCGTGTTTATGTGATCCACATCACTCTCGGTCAGAGGGCCACGACCATAAATATATATATGTTCAAAACTTTTTCATAATATATATATATTTTTTAATAATATTTAAAAATGAAAAGCGATTTTAAATTGAGGGGAATAGGAAATTAAGGATGTAGGATTAAAAAGTCTATATTTATGCCTGAGGGCTCAAAAATCCATCGAGTTTCTTTTTTTGTGACATTTTAATTTTCTTCTTCTCTCCTCTCCAGATTTCTTTTGATCTTGTCTATTCTATAAAATGTCATACATGTGGGGTCTTTGTTGTGGTGATCCCTGAAATGTCTTGACACTGTGTTTATTAAATCCCCTTTTAATATTGGCAATGTGTTCCCGAATACTGACATGCAATTCTCTAGTTATTCCAACGTATTGTTTCTGGCATGGACACTCAAGGACATACGTCACATGAGTGCTGTTACATATTATTAGTTCCTTTATGTTGTAGCTTGATACGTCTGTCGTGGAGATAACATTTTCCTTTTTCTTATTGGTTATACAGGCCTATGCTCTTAAGGGGCGGCCGCCCCCCTTTCCAGTCGCGGCACATTCCACCAGGGCAATTGGTGCTTCCTGGGCTTTCCGACATCAAGCGTCTGTCTCACAGGTGTGTAAGGCGCGGACCTGGTCCGTCCGTTCACACCTTTTCCAAATTTTACAAGGTTGATGTGCATGCATCTTCAGATCCTTTCTTTGGCCGCAAGGTTTTGCAGGCGGCTGTTTAAAGTTGCACCTCCTCCGTTGAGGAGCTTTGCTTGTTTGGAGTGAAATTGTTTTATTTTTACTGATACTGTTACCACCCCTTGTTTTTTGACACTGCTTGGGGAGGTCCCACTTGTCAAGACTTGAGAAAGCTGTGTCCGTCCATGGACCATAAGAGAAAATAGGATTTTTTGTACTCGCCGTAAAATCCTTTTCTCTGTCGTCCATGGACGGACACAGCACCCACTCCTCCTTTTTTAGGTTTGTACTGCTTGTTACAAACTGAGACTGCATGCTGCAGTGAGGAGGGTTATGTCTGGAGGGACCGCCCCCTGGGCAGGGCTGTTCAACTGTTAAAGTAACATGTATTTAAATATTTAACATGTTCTGCCTAGTCCTCTCCTATGAACAGGAACATAACCCACTTGTCAAAACTTGAGAAGGCTGTGTCCGTCCATGGACGATAGAGAGAGGATTTTACAGTGAGTACAAAAAATCCTATTTTTTTTGGTCTTTTTTTTTTAATTTACAGTACAAGAACATACAAAACCCAGTGGTGATTAAATACCACCAAAAAGCTCTATTTGTGGGGAAAAAATTACATGCATGTATTTTGGGTACAGCATTGCATGATCGTGCAAATAGCAGTTAAAGTAACACGATGCCGTATCCCCAAAAAAATATTCCTGGTCATGAAGGGGGGTAAATCTTCAGGAGGTCAAGTGGTTAAAGCACTATACGACCTCATTGTTATGTATATGTGTAATCAACACTTATATTTGTAGTTGTGTTTTATGATGTGTGTATATTTATGGGTTTTTCAATTTAAGTGAGTTATTTCCTAACATACTAGGGTCTTCTGAAAAAAAAACATTCACCTGCTAAATGTGTAGAAACCAAGACCGATGCTCTCTTTTTTTCTGCCGTATGACCTAGTATATTGTAGATTTAGTATTATAGTATATTGTGGATGTACAGTGGATATAAAAAGTCTACACACCCCTGTTAAAATTTCAGGTTTCTGTGATGTCAAAAAATGAGACAAAGCTAAATCATTTCAGAACTTTTTCCACATTTAATGTGACCTATAAACTGTACAACTCAGTTAAACAAACTGAAATCTGAGAGAATATTTGCCCACTCTTTGCAAAAACACTGTCAGGTTGCGAGGGCATCTCCTGTGCACAGCCCTCTTCAGATCACCCCACAGATTTTCAATGGGATTCAGGTCTGGACTCTGGCTAGGCCATTCCAAAACTTGAATCCACTTCTGGAGAAGCCATTTCTTTGTTGATTTGAATGTATGATTTGGGTCGTTGCCATGCTGAAAGATGATTTTCCTCTTCATGTTCAGCTTTCTAGCAGAAGCCTGAATGTTTTGTGCTAATATTTTGTAACTGGTATTTTTGAAGTGTTCCGAATTCCCTCTACCTTGACTAAGGCCCCTATTCCATTTGAAGAAATACAGCCCCAAAGCATGATGCTGCCACTACCATGCTTCACGGTGGGTATGGTTTTCTCTTTTTTTCATGGACGAACACAGCTCCAAATATTCTTGACAGTAGGGTTATGTTCTATCTATCAGGAGAGGACTAGGCAGACATGTTAAACATGTAACACAGCAAAGCCGAACAGCACCACCCAGGGGGGGCCCTCTGGTCATAACCCCTCACCCTGCGGTCAGCAGCTCAGTTTTTTTCTGCCTAGCATAGGAGGAGGACCTGGCTCCCAAGGGGCCCATTTGTCCTGGAGAGCTTATTTAAAAAAAAAAAAAAAATATTTGTATTTTTGACCCTGAGATCTACTATCAACTGCCGGCTGGGTGACAGGCTGGATAATATAGATCCTTGTACAGTACCTGTCGCCGAGAATGTGTTTCCAGCACAACAGCAACGCTCTGATTCTCGGCGACATGGTGCCGACATCTCGCACTCGCTGGAATAGAAAAAGCTAATTCCAGTGAGCGCGTCATAGAAGCGACGGGGATCCGACTTGGATTCCCGCCAATTCTAGCCGCAGCGTTTGGTATGAATCATGAGAGGGAACTCCACGCCAAATGTAAAAAAAAAAAAAAAAAAACATGGGTCCCCCCCCCCCCAGAGGCATTCCAGACCCTTAGGTCTGGTATGGGTTGTAAGGAGAACCCCCCTACGTCGAAAAAATGTTGTGGGGGTCCCCCCACAATCCATGCCAGACCCCCATGTTGATAAGGACAGGGCATCTTCCCAAAAACCCTGGCCGCTTCCTCCCGCTGTAATGCCAGGTACGTGGCTCACACCGATTTATATAAGCCTCCTACGACTTCACAGTCCCATCATGCTCCGGGGAACGCACGTGCTGAAAATGCTCATTCTGAACGGCAGATCACCTCAGAGCCACTTCAGGCACACACTGCAGGGAGATAGAGCGGACCGCAGTGCTCGGGTCAGGGTGGTGAGTTCCTCTGGGATATACCCCTCGGTCTATACCGCGAGGTCAGCATGGCTTCGGAGGCTGGCGCTTCCCCAGAAATTAATGTGATAGCAACTGGTACCCCAGCACCTGCAGTATGTGTGGACGCTTTGTCAGTGGTCCTGGAGTCTTTTGTTTCCAGGGTGGAAGCGGTGTGTGGGTGGTAAAAAGCGCCCCCACCATCATCTGGGGAAAGCTTTGATTCAGACTCGGGCCTGGCCGTGATACAGGACCCCTGTTCTGATGTATCAGAGGATGCGGACCAGGACCCTTTGGACGACTGGGGAGGAAGACTGTGTCCGGGGCATCACAGGAAAAGGCGCTTGTTGGAACACTTATTGCTGCAGTGTGGGAAACCCTCAAATTGGAGAATGCGTCTGGGGCATCTACTGAGGTGACGGTCCGTTTTTGGGTCCCGCAAGTCGACGTGCACTGTTAAATTTGTTCCTTGCATGACTTACAGTGGGGCAAAAAAGTATTTAGTCAGCCACCAATTGTGCAAGTTCTCCCACTTAAAAAGTTTGGGAGGTCTGTAATTGTCATTGTAGGTATACCTGAACTATAAGAGACAAAATGTGGAAACAAATGCAGACAATCACAAGAATTTATTTGCAAATTTATGGTGGAAAATAAGTATTTGGTCAATATCAAAAGTTAATTTCAATACTTTGTTTATATATGCTTTGTTGGCAATGACAGAGGTCAAAAGTTTTCTGTAAGTCATCACAAGATTGTCACACACTGTTGCTGGTATGTTGGCCTATTCCTCCATGTAGATCTCCTTTAGAGCAGTGATGTTTTGGGACTGTCACTGGGCAACACGGACTTTCAACTCCCTCCAAAGTTTTTCTATGGGGTTGAGATCTTGAGACTGGCTAGGCCACTCCAGGATCTTGAAATGCTTTTTACAAAGCTTGCCCGGGTGGTGTGTTTGGGATCATTGTCATGCTGAAAGACCCAGCCACGTTTCATCTTCAATGCCCTGATGATGGGAGGAGGTTTTCACTCAAAATCTCATAATACATGGCCCCAATAATTTTTTCATGTACACGGATCAGTCGTCCTGTTCCCTTTAAAGAGAAACAGCCCCAAAGCATGATGTTGCCACCCCCATGCTTCACAGTAGGTATGGTGTTCTTTGGTTGCAACTCGGCATTCTGTCTCCCCCAAACACGAGTTGTCTTTCTACCAAACAGTTCTGCTTTGGTTTCATCTGGCCATATGACATTGTCACGTACCTGGTTATGGAGCCCAATGTGCAGGGAACGGCCTCTCGTAATCCTCTGACTCAGGAACCCCTGGTAGAGCAGACAGGGGATACAAAGTCTGGAGGGACACAAGTGCCTGGTGGGAAGCTGGAGATGGACCGGAAGAGGAAGTGAACAGGTGTTGACGAGGTCCTAGCAGAAATCCAGCAAACACAGGAACGGTGTTGTAGCACTTGTGAATAGGAGCCAAGGGATTGTCAGACACTGGATCAGGCACCAATCAGGAGACGGAGACAGGTACGAGGGTTAAATCAGGTTCAGACCGGGTCGGTGAATCAGGTAAGCAGACAGCAAGACGGGTTCAAGCAGAGTCGGTAGTCGGATCAGGCCGGGGTCAGAGGCAGGCTGCAGGCAGAGAAGGGTCAACGGAAGCCGGGTCAGGTATTCGGTAATCAGGCAGACAGGTAACAGGTTCAGATTCAGTCAGGAATTGCTGCAGACTGGTCAGCAAGATACAGTGGGATCGGATGGTTTAAATAGCGGTTCTTGGCGCCGAAATGACGTCAGCGCGCGCGCGCGCTCCCGCCGCGCGCGCCGCGTGTACGCTCGCGCCGCGTACATCGCGCGCGCGCGCAACCCGCGCGCCCCCGCGCATGCGCTGAAACAGACTTCTCCTGGCGCTGTCAGTATTGGTAAGATTCCTGTTTCTCTTATCATGACATTGCCCCCCCCCCTACGGGCAGCCTCCGGATGCCCAACTGGGCCAACCTACTTGGGTGTGCCCTTTTATAGGCCCGGACCAGTCTCTGGGCGTGAATGTTGGCCTCTGGTTCCCAGGAGTTTTCTTCTGGACCGTAACCTCTCCATTTCACCAGGTATTGAACCTGGTTACGTCTCTTCCGACAATCCAGGATGGATTCCACCTCGAACTCCTCCTCGCCGTCGATAAGTACTGGTGTGGGCGGACCAACATTCCGGTTGGGAAAAGGATCCGGGACTGTGGGTTTGAGCAGTGCCACATGAAAGACTGGATGAATCCTAAAAGAAGCAGGTAATTTCAATTCGTAAGCCACTTCATTAATCCTTCTGAGTACCTGGAAGGGACCAACAAACTTAGGACCAAGTTTCTTGGTTGGGCAAGCTAGTTTTAAGTTCAAAGTGGATAAATAAACTTGGTCCCCTGGTACCAGATTAAGTTGTCCTCTCCTCTTTCTGTCAAAGACCTCCTTATTATACTCCTGGGTTCTTGCCATTGTTTCCTGGAGTATCTTGTTATTGGTGGAAAAAAAATCCAAGGTTTCCTGGACAGCTGGTACTGAGCATTCCGGAATATGGTTGGATAAGAACAGAGGATGAAAGCCGTAGTTGGCAAAGAATGGGGACTGTTGGGTGGCTGAATGGATTGAGTTATTGTAGGCAAACTCTGCAAGGGGCAACAGAGAAGCCCAATCATCTTGTGAAAAACTGGAGAAACATCGCAGATATTGCTCGAGCGTCTGGTTGGTGCGCTCGGTCTGGCCGTTGGTCTGTGGGTGGTATGCAGATGAAAAGGAAAGTTCAATCTTCAGCGCCCCACATAACGCTTTCCAGAACCTCGAGGTGAATTGCACCCCACGGTCAGATACAATATTAGCAGGTATACCATGGAGCCTTACTACTTCTTTAATAAAAAAATTTGCTGTTTCGGCAGCCGAAGGTGTTCCTACCATCGGTAGGAAGTGCGCCATTTTTGAAAGTCTGTCCACCACTACAAAGATGGTAGTATAGTTTTCAGATGGGGGTAACTCAACAATGAAATCAATTGAAATCATTCTCCAAGGTTTCTCTGGAACAGGCAGTGGTTTAAGTAACCCCCACGCTTTGGTTCTGCTACCCTTGTGTTGGATACAGGTGGCACAGGATTCCACATAGCTTTTGCAATCTTGTAATAATTGAGGCCACCAGAAGGTACGCTGGATGAGTTCGGCTGTCTTGTGGATTCCGAAATGTCCGGCTAGTTCGTGGTCATGGCAGGACTTGAGAATTGTCAATCGTAGTTGTTGAGGCACAAAGATCTTGTTTTTGTTCCATAGCATGCCGTCTCTTAACTGCAGAGTAAGGTCTGGAGATGAGGGAATTGATGAAGAGGCCTGCTTAATTTGAGACAGAAGATCTCCCTGTAACATGAGAAAATTGCCAGGGGCGAGGATGGTGTCCGGGGAGGAAGGAGCTTCAGGCCCATGGAACATCCGGGATAGCGCGTCGGGTTTAGTGTTTTTTGATCCGGGTCTGTAGGTTATATGGAAGGAAAACCGAGTAAAGAACAATGCCCACCTGGCCTGCCGTGGCCTCAGTCTCTTAGCAACCTTTAAATATTCCAAGTTCTTGTGATCTGTATAGATCAAGATGGGGTGAGCTGCACCCTCCAGGAGATAACGCCATTCCTCAAGGGCTGCCTTGATTGCTAAAAGTTCCCTGTCCCCAACGTCATAGTTTCTTTCAGCTTCGGAGAGTTTGCGGGAGAAGAACGCAACTGGATGCAGAAGGGATTTGGGTCCTTGTCTCTGGGAAAGCACTGCTCCGACCGCCACCTCGGAGGCGTCCACTTCCAGGATAAAAGGTAGAACTGGATCAGGATGTTTTAGGATGGATGCTGAAATGAAAAGGTTTTTCAGGGTAGAAAAAGCCGCTTGAGCCTCTGGGGACCACTGGAACCGGATACCCTGTTTGGTCAGACCTGTGATGGGAGCAATTATGGAAGAGAAATTTTTGATACATTTTCGATAAAAATTTGCAAATCCCACGAAACGCTGGACTGATTTCTTATCGGTGGGAGCGGGCCAATCTGTAATGGCGGTGACCTTCTGAGGGTCCATCTTGACACCGTCGATTGAAATGATGAGACCTAGGAACTGAATGCTCTCTCTTTCAAACTCACATTTCTCCGCTTTAGCATACAGACTGTGTTGACGGAGCCGAGCTAGGACCTTTTTGACATGACTTTGATGATCTGACAGGGAGGAAGAGAAGATCAGGATGTCATCTAGGTAAACAATAACAAATAAATCAAGATAGTCTCTGAAAATGTCATTTACAAAATGTTGGAACGTGGCTGGGGCATTGCAAAGGCCGAAGGGCATCACCAGGTATTCGAAATGCCCAAAACGAGTACGAAATGCGGTTTTCCACTCATCGCCATCCCTTATGCGGACGAGGTTGTAAGCCCCACGGAGGTCAAGTTTAGTAAAGATTGTGGCTGCTCCGAGTCTCTGAAATAGTTCAGGAACAAGAGGGAGAGGATACCTGTTCTTAATCGTGATTTTATTTAAGTCCCTGTAGTCTACGCAGGGGCGTAGAGAGTGATCCTTCTTTTCCACGAAGAATATACCGGCCCCCGCAGGGGATGTGGAAGGGCGGATGAACCCCTTCTCGAGATTCTCATCAATATAAGATTTGAGAGTGACCAACTCTAGCCCAGTCAAAGGAAATATTCTTCCAAACGGAATTTCTGCTCCAGGTAAAAGTTCAATAGGGCAGTCGTAGGACCGGTGTGGAGGCAACGTCTCTGCTCCTCTTTTGCTGAATACATCTAAGAAACTATGATAGGTTTCTGGGATTAATTGACGGTTCTCCTCTTCGGATTCTAGACACATCAAAGAAGGAGGGGAACTGGCCGGCTTCTGAAGGCAGTGTTGTCGACAGTAAGATGAAGAAAAGTGGATTGTCCCAGATTCCCAGTCAATCTGAGGATTATGGGCTTTCAGCCAAGGCATACCCAGAATGACCGGAAACATTGGAGATTCAATAATGTCCAGACAGAGTAGTTCCCGGTGGTCCTTAGAGATGAGCGTGTATAGGGGAATGGTCTCTTGGGTAACTGGGCCGGATTTGATAGCCGATCCGTCGGCTAAATGGACGGTAAGTTTCTGGTGTCGTGGTCGTAGAGGAACTCCATATCGGAAGGCAAAGGAGGCGTCCATAAAACCGCTGCAAGCACCAGAGTCAATAATTGCGGGGACTTGGAGGTTCCTTCCTGGAAGCTGTAGGGAGATTGAAACAGCCAGGTGAGTATTATCATTACGTATGACAGAGAAGAGAACCGGTGAGGGGACTGAACACTTACGGAACTTGACGGGGCAGGTGTTTACATAGTGCCCGGATCCTCCACAGTACATGCAAAGGTTATTGGATCGACGCCTTTGACGCTCCTCCGGGGTCAGAGATGGCCGAAGTAGGCCTATTTGCATTGGTTCCGGATGATCGATGGGGTTTGGTCTGGGACCTGAAGGAGGCAGATGTGGTGGGCCAGGTACTCGTGGCATCATCCATATGGGACGTGTGGGGCCGGATGTGCGTTCAGCACGGCGTTCCCTCAACCGTCTGTCGATCTGAACGGAGAGGAGGATGAGGGCTTCAAGTGTTGCGGGAATGCCCACTCGGGCTAATTCGTCTTTTAAAGATTCTGAAAGTCCCATACGAAATTGGTGACGCAGGGCAGCATCATTCCAGTTGGTATCGGAACTCCACTGCCTGAATTCAGCTACATATTCCTCCACTGCTCTGCGTCCCTGCTGTAAGGCACATAATGCTGCTTCAGCGGTAGCTGCTAGTTGGGAATCCTCATAGATAAGGTCCATGGCTTGGAAGAAAGTGCTGAGTAGGTTAAGACTTTCCTCCTTGCGTTCTAGAAGACGATGCGCCCAGGTCTGAGGTTCGCCAGACAATAACGAGATAACGAAACCTACTTTTGTGGCCTCAAGTGAAAAGGTCCTGGGTTGTAAGGCAAAGAAAAGTTCACAGGCATTGCGGAAAGCTCTATATTTGCTGCGATCTCCAGAAAATCTCTCCGGGATGGGGACTCTAGGTTCCGGTGGTAGCATTACTACAGAAGGGGCAGCTGCGGTTCCAGATGCTGCAGGTGCTGTTGTGGACAGAGTTTGGACACGTCCTTCCAGGCGGGTATATCCTTCTTGTAAAGTCCGTACGGCCGCGGTGAGGCCATCTAAATGGCGGCATAAGTCCTCCATGGGAGACGCCCCCTGCGTGGGCTCGGACATGGCTGACCAGTACTGTCACGTACCTGGTTATGGAGCCCAATGTGCAGGGAACGGCCTCTCGTAATCCTCTGACTCAGGAACCCCTGGTAGAGCAGACAGGGGATACAAAGTCTGGAGGGACACAAGTGCCTGGTGGGAAGCTGGAGATGGACCGGAAGAGGAAGTGAACAGGTGTTGACGAGGTCCTAGCAGAAATCCAGCAAACACAGGAACGGTGTTGTAGCACTTGTGAATAGGAGCCAAGGGATTGTCAGACACTGGATCAGGCACCAATCAGGAGACGGAGACAGGTACGAGGGTTAAATCAGGTTCAGACCGGGTCGGTGAATCAGGTAAGCAGACAGCAAGACGGGTTCAAGCAGAGTCGGTAGTCGGATCAGGCCGGGGTCAGAGGCAGGCTGCAGGCAGAGAAGGGTCAACGGAAGCCGGGTCAGGTATTCGGTAATCAGGCAGACAGGTAACAGGTTCAGATTCAGTCAGGAATTGCTGCAGACTGGTCAGCAAGATACAGTGGGATCGGATGGTTTAAATAGCGGTTCTTGGCGCCGAAATGACGTCAGCGCGCGCGCGCGCTCCCCCGCCGCGCGCGCCGCGTGCACGCTCGCGCCGCGTACATCGCGCGCGCGCACCCGCGCCCCCGCGCGCCCCCGCGCATGCGCTGAAACAGACTTCTCCTGGCGCTGTCAGTATTGGTAAGATTCCTGTTTCTCTTATCATGACAGACATTCTCCCAATGCTCTTCTGGATCATCCAAATGCTCTCTAGCAAACCTTAGATGGGCCCAGACATTTACTGGCTTAAGCAGGGGGACACGTCTGGCACTGCAGGATCTGAGTCCCTGGCGGCGTAGTGTGTTACTGATGGTAGCCTTTGTTACGTTGGTCCCAGCTCTCTGCAGGTTCATTTACTAGGTCCCCCTGTGTGTTTCTGGTATTTTTGCTTACCGTTCTTGTGATCATTTTGACCCCACAGGGTGAGATCTTGCATAGAGCCCCAGATCGAGGGAGATTGTCAGTGGTCTTGTATGTCTTCCATTTTCTAATTATTGCTCCCACAGGTGATAAAAAGTTCAAACAGGTGCCATTAATACAGGTAATGAGTGGAGGACAAAGAAACCTCCTTAAAGAAGAAGATACAGGTCTGTGAGAGCCAGAAATCTTGCTTGTTTGTAGGTGACCAAATACTTATTTTCCACCATAATTTGCAAGTTAAATTATTTTCAAATCAGACAATGTGCTTGTCTAGATTTGTTTTCACATTTTGTCTCTCATAGTTGAGGTATACCTATGATGACACTTACAGGCCTCTCATCTTTTTAAGTGGGAGAACTTGCACAATTGTTGGCTGACTAAATACTTTTCTTTCTCGTACATCACGGGACACAGAGCGGCATATTCATTACTATATGGGTTATATGGAGTACCTTCAGGTGTGGACACTGGCAATCTCAAACAGGAAGTCCCCTCCCTATATAACCCCCTCCCCTAGAGGGAGTCCCTCAGTTTTTTCGCCAGTGTCTTAGGTGTTGGTCACGGAATAGCTTTGCTCCACATCCTTGGGATTAAGGGCGGGCTAACCGGATCTGTCCAAGGAGCCTCAGTGCCAAAGTGGACAGTACCCGGGCCCCAAACCGTGGGGTTTTGCCTATAATGCTCCTCTTTGGAGGGCTGGACCCTGGGCCCAGGACTTGGAGTTCGTAAAGACCATAAGTTCCTGTTTGCCAGGGTGCTTTATAGATCCAGGACAGTGGGTACCTTCCAGGACCCCAGGGCCTGAAGGTCTACTACGCTACCCACGGAGATGGGAGAAGATTGGACCGTTTTGCTAGACAAACGTCCTGCAGCATGGAGCAGGTAAGAGGGGAGCCTGCGGGACTTGGTTCGACAGCAGGCTCTCCAGGGTGACCTAAAAGGGGGGTAGACTAAGTATGCTCTGCATTGGCAGCCTTACTCACTATGTCTGAGAAGACAGGATGATCTCATTCCCCCATCACTGGGTCCCCCTGTCTAAGATTGTGTTTGCTAGCTACCTGCTGCTTTCTTCCCAGGGCTAGTAAGGATCCCTATGTGGCCTTTTGGAGAGTCCTACCTGGCCGGGGGTTTGATTCTGCCGCCTGAAGCTGCAGTCCTGGGTCTCCAGCAGCGCGGCTCCTCCATGTGCTTCCTTCTCCGGCATATGCGCGCGCGCACGTCTTATAGACGTTTTTCGCGCCGTTCGGAGGGGAGGGCGGGGGGGGGCGTGCCTGCAGCATCATCAGGGGCGCGCCTTGTGTGCTGTTATAATCAGCAGGCTATAGTCAGTGCTCAGTCTGAGGCTGATCTGGAAGGGAGAGGACGCAGAGCGGCAGAACAGTGACTCCCGGTGGCGGAAGAGGGGTAGTACATGCTGGACTTTTTCCAATGCTTTTCTGTTAAGCCAAAAAATCCCCTTTTGCAACAGGTTGGAGGCTGGCAAACTAAATTTGGGGACGCTGTATGTTTTAAAAAAAAAAAAAAAAAGTTATATATTATAAAAAAAAAAAAAAAAAAGAACATACGGGGCCCCATCGGTTTTTGGGCATTAGTGAGCTATTGTCCCCTAAACCCTAGTTTTGTACTCCTGGCCACTACAGTCTGTTGTTGTAGGCGGAGTCCCTCGATTTTGTATTATGGCTTCCAAAAGTTCGGGGTCAAAGGGTACAAAAAAGACCAAAAAACAAAGGGGTTCCCCCTCTGATTCTGATGATATGCCGATACTTTCCCCGCAGCTTATTCCCATGAGGGTCGCCTTGGATGAGCCATTGGGGGGGTCTGGTGCTGAGGCTGGCCCAGATCAGCCCAGCCCTGTGTTTATCACAGAGGAGATGCTAGCCGTATCCCTAGGGGGGCTAGAAGAAAGATTAGCAGCGATGATCGCTAAATCTATTCCTGGCAAGAAACGGGCTAGATCCCCATCGCCAAAAGGTATATCCTCAGATGCTGAAATTCTCTCTCAGGAGGAATTGGAATCGCAGGAGGATCAACTAGACCAGAACCAAGAGGGTTCAGGGATTGAGGGATCTACCTCTGAGGAACCATTTTCAGACTCCCAGACAGACTGTGGGTGCAGTCTTTGACGGACATGGTCCGCTCGGCATTTAATTTACCATTGCCAGAGCCTCAGGTTCCTGCGGTATCCTCTCTGGGCTCTTTGAAAGCTCCTTTGAGCAACGCGGTTTTTCCGGTCCATCCTCTCTTAGAGGAATTGATCTTTCAGGATTGGGTACGACCGGACAGGATTTTTCTGCCGCCGAAGAGATTTTCGGTCCTTTACCCTATGGAGGAAAAATTCTCGAAGAGGTGGAAGCTCCCAGTGGTGGATGCAGCCATCTCATGTGTGAATAAATCACTAACTTGCCCGGTGGAAAACATACAAATGTTTAAAAATCCGGTTGATAAACGGTTAGAGACACTTTTAAAGGCATCCTTTGCTATGGCAGGAGCAGTGGTACAGCCAGCTGTGGCTGCAATTGGAGTTTGTCAGGCGTTAAAGGACCAGACAAAACAAATGCTAAAAGACATGCCTACCCAACAGGCAGAAGAGTTTTCTGACATTCCCAGAGCTCTGTGTTTTGCGGTAGATGCTATAAAGGATTCCATCCAGCAGGCCTCTCGTTTATCACTATTCTTGGTACACATGAGAAGGCTCTTATGGTTGAAGAACTGGGCGGCGGAGCCCCCATGCAAAAAGCTTCTGGCAGGGTTTCCCTTCCATGGAGGACGACTCTTCGGAGAGGATCTGGATAAATACATTCAGACTATTTCAAGTGGCAAAAGTACCCTTTTACCAGTCAAAAAGACATTCCGGGGTCCTACATTTAAAAGGCAGCTCTCTCCTGTCTCAGGGCCCTCAAATTCCAGGCAGTATCGACGGCCGCCTGCACGATCAAACTTTAAATCGCAGGGACAGGCCCCTGGGGGTAAGAGACCATGGTATCGCAAGCCGACAAAGCCAGCCCCTAAGTCTGCCTTATGAAGGGGCGCCCCCACTCTCGCGGGTGGGGGGAAGGCTTTGTTTCTTCTCAGAAGTTTGGGAAGCCAAGATCCCCGACAAATGGGTCCGGGTGTCTGTAACCACAGGCTACAGACTGGAGTTTTTAAAGCTTCCTCCGCCTCATTTTCAAGAGTCAAGGCTACCAAAAGATCCAGCAAAGAAGGCCTCGATGCTGGCAGCCTTGGATCACCTACTTTGCCAGGGTGTGATAATAGAGGTACCAGCCCAAGAGCAGGGGCTAGGTTTCTATTCCAATCTCTTTGTCATACCAAAGCCCAACGGCGATGTCAGGCCAATCTTGGACCTAAAGAGGTTAAACGGTTACCTAAGGGTTCGTTATTTCCGGATGGAATCCGTCCGGTCAGCAGTCGCCACACTCCAGAGGGACGACTTTCTGGCTTCCATAGACATAAAGGATGCTTACCTTCATGTACCAATCTTTCAGCCGCATCAAAGATTTTTACGCTTTGCAGTGGGGCAGCGACACTTCCAATTCAGGGCGCTCCCCTTCCGGCTGGCCACGGCCCCCCGGGTATTCACGAAGATCCTAGCCCCAGTTCTGGCCAATCTAAGGATCCAAGGGGTCACAGTCCTAGCATACTTGGACGACCTTTTAATCATAGATCACTCACGGCCGTGTCTGCAACAGGCAGTAAACCTCACGGTTCAGTACCTCGAGAGGTTCGGCTGGGTCCTAAACCGGGAAAAATCAGCGTTTCATCCTACAAAGCAGTTGGAATACCTCGGCATGAGGTTAGACACAGAACAGCAAAGGGTGTTCCTGCCCCTTGTAAAGGTCGAAGCTATCAATGGGTTGGTTCAGTTGGTTCTAAGCAAGAAAAAACCAACTATTCGCCTGTGTATGCGATTACTAGGCAAGCTAGTGGCCACGTTCGAGGCAGTACCATACGCTCAGATCCACACTCGCGTCCTACAGGCAGCCATTCTAGCAGCCTGGGGCAAGAGAGTACATGCCTTGGAGTCCCCTTTGACGCTATCATCAAAGGTCCGACAGAGCCTGGCCTGGTGGTTAAACCCTCAGAATCTTCTAAAGGGAAGGTCCTTCAGCCCCGTTGTCTGGAAGGTAGTTACCACAGACGCCAGCCTGGCAGGCTGGGGGGCGGTCTTGGAGGGGTTCTATCGCCAGGGAACTTGGGCGGAAGCAGAGAGGCAGCTACCCATCAATGTCTTGGAGATCAGAGCTGCTCGCCTAGCCCTCCTGGCATGGACTTCCAGATTACAGGGGTCCCCGGTGAGAATCCAGTCAGACAATGCCACAGCGGTGGCATACATAAACCACCAAGGGGGAACCAAGAGTCAGGCCGCTCAGAGGGAGGTGAGCTTGATTTTTCAGTGGGCAGAGGTTTATGTACCCTGCATTTCGGCGATATTCATTCCCGGAGTGGACAACCTGCAGGCAGACTTCTTAAGTCGCCAGATTCTGTCGCCGGGGGAGTGGTCTCTGCATCCCCAGGTCTTTCAGACAATCTGCCAGAAGTGGGGAATGCCAGACATAGATGTAATGGCATCCAGGTTCAACAAGAAACTAGACAGGTTCGTGTCTCGAGCGAGGGACCCTATGGCCTGCGGAACCGATGCGTTGGTTTGCCCTTGGCATCAATTCAAACTTCTATATGCATTCCCTCCGCTACAGTTACTTCGTCGCCTGTTGCGCAGGATCAGAGTGGAGCACAAGCCAGTCATTCTAGTATCTCCAGCTTGGCCCCGGAGGACATGGTACTCACTAGTCCTGAAGATGGCAGTGGGAGACCCTTGGACTCTTCCTCTACGACCAGACCTACTCTCACAAGGCCCGATCCTCCACCCTACATTACAGCGTCTAAATTTGACGGCCTGGAGGCTGAATCCCTGATTCTCAGGGGTAGAGGTCTGTCTAGGCAGGTAATTCCTACCCTGATTAGGGCTAGAAAGCCGGCCTCCAGGGTGATTTATTACAGGGTGTGGAGGACCTATGTAGGCTGGTGTGAATCCAAAAGATGGAATTCCCGCAAATATACCATTGATAGGGTGTTAAGTTTTCTCCAGCTAGGAGTGGATAAAGGCCTGGCATTAAGCACAATCAAGGGACAGATTTCAGCTCTGTCAGTGTGGTTTCAGAGGCCGCTGGCCACCCACTCGCTGGTAAAAACCTTCATACAGGGGGTCTTACGTATTAATCCTCCTGTCAAGTCACCAATTTGTCCATGGGACTTAAATCTTGTCCTGTCCACTCTACAGAAACAACCCTTTGAGCCGTTGGCTGAGATTCCTTTAGTTTTACTGACAAGAAAGTTGGTATTCTTGGTCGCCATAGTTTCGGCCAGGAGAGTGTCAGAGTTGGCAGCCTTATCGTGTAAGGAACCATATCTCATTCTACATAAGGACAGGGCAGTTCTCCGGCCCCATCCTTCCTTTCTACCAAATGTTATATCAAATTTTCACTTGAACCAGGATTTGGTATTTCCATCCTTCTTTCCGAAACCCACATCTAGAAAGGAGGGGTTGCTGCATACCTTGGATATTGTCCGGGCCATGAAGGCCTATCTTAAAGCTACAGAAAAGATCCGGAAAACAGATGTGTTGTTCGTTTTACCAGATGGCCCCAAGAAGGGGCAGGCAGCTGCAAAATCCACCATCTCGAGATGGATTAGACAATTAATCATTCAGGCCTACGGTCTGAAGAGGTTGCCTCCTCCTTTGTCGGTAAAAGCCCATTCTACCAGGGCCATGGGCGCCTCCTGGGCAGCACACCATCAGATCTCTATGGCTCAGATATGCAAGGCGGCGACGTGGTCATCAGTCCACACGTTTACAAGGTTTTATCAACTAGACGTGAGAAGGAATGCGGATTCAGCCTTTGGGCAGGCAGTACTACAGGCTGCGGTTTAAGATCCTCGGGATCGGGGGCACCCTTGGTTGTAAAATAAAAAATAAAAAAATAAATAAAAAATTTTTCTTGACTAAGTTGGATTTATTATTATTATTTGAGTATACCTCTAAATTAAATCTCTTTTGAGAAGATGTCTCCCTCCCCTCATTAAAGCATTGCTTTCGGACATCCCATATAGTAATGAATATGCCGCTCTGTGTCCCGTGATGTACGAGAAAGAAAAAGGGATTTTTAAATACAGCTTACCTGTAAAATCCTTTTCTTGGAGTAAATCACGGGACACAGAGCTCCCGCCCCTCTTTTGGGGAACATTTTTGGGAGGCATACTGCTTGCTACAAAACTGAGGGACTCCCTCTAGGGGAGGGGGTTATATAGGGAGGGGACTTCCTGTTTGAGATTGCCAGTGTCCACACCTGAAGGTACTCCATATAACCCATATAGTAATGAATATGCCGCTCTGTGTCCCGTGATGTACTCCAAGAAAAGGATTTTACAGGTAAGCTGTATTTAAAAATCCCTTTTTTTGCCCCACTGTATTTTGATAAGTTTATAGACAAGGAATCGGAACAACCGCAAAGGACATTTGGCCGTCCCAAAACGCATGGCGATCCGTTACCCTTTTGAGGAAAACCTTTTGGAAAAATCGGCATCTTCCCCGGTTGTGGACCCCCCGGTGTCTAGGTTGAACAAGTTCACCACAATTCTGGTAGAGGAGACCCCTGCATTCAAGGACCCTACTGACAGGAGGTGCGAAGCGGTGGCCCGGTCCATGTTCACCATGCTGGGGTCAGCATTGCGACCAGAAATGGCTGTGGCCCTGGTGTCACAGACTCTTACAGAGTGGGCAAAATTGTTGCACTGCGAGCTGGAGAAGCAACAGGCTTCCCCGGTCTGTGTGGAGTTGGGCAACCAGTTGGTGCATGGCCTTGCGTACGTCTGCGATGAAGCCTTGGATACAGCTCCCTTGCTCTCCAAAGCCTCAGTATCTGCTGTGGTAACTACGTCGCCTGATTTGGCTAAAATGCTGGTCCGCGGACCAGATTTCCAACAGAGGCTATTTGGAGCCTCGCTGGATGACATTATGAATGCCACTGGGGGTAAGAGCACGTTACTCCCACAATCCAGAAAAGGTAAGGAGCCACGCCGTAGGCCAGAGCCCTCCTTTTTCTGCTCAGAAGCAGTATTTTGTCAGTATGGGCCCGTAGGTAAGCTTTCCCAGGCTGACAAGAGGCCAGCTGAGGGACAAAGGCGTCCCTGGATTCGCAAACAGAACAAGCCTGCAAACAAATCTGCAACAGCATGAAGGTTTGCCCTCGCCTGACTCTCAGATGGGGGGTCGCCTTTGTGATCAGTGGGTTTGCGAAGTGGTTTCATCAGGATACAAGTTAGTTTCTTGTCCACAAAACAGATTTTTTCCCTCAAATCTTCATCATCTTCCGGCTCATCGGAAAGGCCCTATTGGGGGCAGTGCAGGACCTGCTGAGGCGCGGGGTAATGGTACCTGTGCCACTGCCGTAAAGGTTTCAGGGATTCTACTCCAATCTGTTTGTAGTCCCGAGAAAGGATGGGGTCTGTCCCATCCTGGATCTCAAGGCCCTCAACATCTTTGTGAGGTTACAGAAGTTCTTGATGGAATCGGTTTGCTCTGTGGTCGCTGGACTCCATCTCCATCTGGGGATTTTCTGGCATCCTTCGACATCAAGGACACATACTTGCATGTCCGCATATATTCCAGGCATCAGAGGTTTCTGCGCTTTGCGGTCGGGGACAACAACTACCAGTTTGTGGCTCTCCCGTTTTGGTCTGGCATCAGCACCAAGGGTTTTCACCAAGGTGCTCGCTCCGATTCTGGCCTTGCTGAGACAGCGAGGAATCGCTATTGTAAGCTACTTGGACGACCTCCTGCTCAGAGTCTCTTCGGGCACAGAATTGGAGGAGGATGTGGCGATCGCCAGTCAGACTCTGCAAGAGTTTGGTTGGGTGTTGAACTTACAAAAATCGTGTTGGTGCCAACTCAGCGCCTGGAGTACCTGGGCTTAATTCTGGACTCCTCAGAGGCGAGAGTTTACCTCCCCTTGGAGAAGTTGCAGACTCTTCGGTTGGCGGTGAAGCTGTTGACATCCTGCAGGTAGTAGAATAGAAAATATGGACAGCCGCACTCCAAAAAACCTTGATGGTTGTCTATTTAAAAAAGGAAAAATGCACTACAAATCACAGCACAGAGTATAGGGATAAAACTGACGTGTTTTGCACTATCAATTAGTGCTTAGTCATAGCTGTGCGAAATGTGTCAGCTGTTTTATCCCTGTACTCTGTGCTGTGATTTGTAGTGCATTTTTCCTTTTTTAAATGGACAACCATCAAGGTTTTTTGGAGTGCGGCTGTCCATATTGCTTGGTTTCCTGAGGAGACAATGATCACCTTAACACTATCTACCTGGAGCAGTAACTCACTTTCTCGACATCCCGCAGGTGGTCGACACTGCACTTCTGCATGCCAGTCTTGGGTCTCATGGTGGCCACCTTTTGAGGTAGTACGGTAGGCTCAATTCCACACTTGTGTCTTGAAGAAGGAAGTCTCCATTGTCTCTCTGGATTGTCAAATCCGGGTGAATCAACTAGTCCGGGCTTCCCTGGTATGGTGGCTGAGATCTCCGGCCCTTTAGTTGTTTTCCTTTTCGCTGGACGGTGATCAGGACAGGCGCTTCTGTGTTCAGTCAACACAGGGTCGATGGACGCAGGAGGAATCCTGTCTGTCGATCAATGGGTTGAAACTTTGGGTGATCAGACTATGCCTCTCCACTTGGTCTCTGAGGCTTCAGGGACGTCCAGTCAGGATCCAGTCGGACAACGCCACAGTGTGGCATATGTCAACCATCAAGGAGGAACAAGAAGCTTAACTGCAGCATTGGAGGTCGCTCACATTCTTTGGTGGGCGGAGCGTGTCGGCCGTATGCATTCCGGGTGTATAAAACTGGCAAGCAGACTACCAAAGTCGCCAGATGTTGGACCAAGGAGAATGGTCACTACACCCGGATGTGTTTCAGCTACTTTGCCGTAAATGGGGTACGCCAAGTGTGGATCTCCTGGCTTCTCGACTCACTCGGAAGGTGTTGAGGTTTGTGGCCAGGTCCAAAGATCCCTGGGCAGACGCGTTGGTGGCTCAGTGAGGACATATGCGATTTATGCTTTCCTCCGCTGAAGCTTCTTCCTCATTTGCTTCGCAGAGTGGAGACCGAGGGGATCCCGGGGATTCTAATTGCTCCAGATTGGCCTTGGCGCCCTTCGTACGCCGACCTTGTACGCCTGGTGGCAGATGTCCCTTGGCCACTGCCAATGCGGGAGGACCTTCTGTCACAAGGTCCTATTCTTCATCCTGCTTTACAGGCGCTGGCTTTAACGTCATGACTGTTAAAAGTCAGATACTGAGGAGGGACCGGGGTCTTGTCTGACTTGGTAATTTCCACCATGCTGAGGGCACGGAAGTCATCTTCTCGGAGGATCTATCATTGCACAGGAAAGGCCTACATCTCCATGTGTGAGGAGATGGAGTTGCGCCCACAGGCTTATTCGGTTTCCAGGATCCTGCTTTTTTTACAGCGTGGGGTGGTTTAAAAAATTGCCCTAAGCACCATAAAGGGGCAGATTTCAGCCTTGGCTGTTTTCTTTCAATGACCTTTGGCGGCTCATCCACTGGTGAGAATGTTTGTGCAAGGGGTTCGACATGTGGCCCCTCCGGTTCGTCCACCACTACCCCCACGGGATTTGAATTTGGTGCACTCGGCACTTCAGAAACCTCCCTTTGAGAACATCAGAGAGATTCCCCTTTTGACACTCTCTCAGAAGGTGGCCTTTCTGGTGGCTATTACATCAGTCAGGAGGGTTTCTGAATTGGCGGCCTTGTCTTGTAAGTCCCCCTACTTGATCCTCCACAAGGATAAAGTGGTGTTACGCCGGCAGCCTTCTTTTCTTCTGAGAGTTGTTTCGGCATTTCATCTTAATGAGGACATGGTGCTTCCATCCCTGTGTCCTCGGCCGTCCTCTGCGAGTATATCTCTCTGCTACGGCTCCGTTTCGGAGGTCAGACTCACTGTTTGTATCAGTGACTGGTCCAAAGAGGGGCCTGGTGGTCTCGTCGGCCACCATTTCTCGGTGGATCAGACAGATCGTTATTCAGGCTTATTCCCTACAGGAGCGGGCCCCTCCCTTGCCTGTCGCAGTGCATTGAACTAGGGCAATAGGTGCTTCCTGGGCCTTTCCGACATCAAGCTTCTGTCTCACAGGTGTGTAAGGCGGCGAACCTGGTCGTCCGTTATATACCTTGACTAATTTTTACAAGGTTGATGTGCATGCTTCTACGGATGCTTGCTTCGGCCGCAAAGTTTTGCAGGCGGCTGTTTAAGGTTGCAACTCCACCGTTAAGGAGCACGGTTTGTTTTTGGGTGGAAGTTGGTTTGCTTGCTGTGCCAACCCCTCGTTTTTTTGACACTGCATGGGGATGTCCCTACTGTCAAGAATATTTGGAGCTGTGTCCGCCGTCCATGAACAAAAGAGATAATAGGATATTTGTACTCACCGTAAAATCCTTTTCTCTGAAGTTCATGCACGAAAACAGCACCCACCCCTCCTTTTTTAAGTTTGTACTGCTATTTGACGAACTGAGCTGCTGACTGCAGGGTGAGGGGTTATGACCAGGGGGCCCTGTTCGGCTTTGCTGTGTTGCATGTTTTTTAACTGTTTAACTTGTCTCCCTAGTCCTCTCCTGAATATTTGGAGTTGTGTCCGTCCATGAACTTCAGAGAAAAGGATTTTACAACAATCCTATTATTTTGCTGATGTGCAGTGTTTGTTTTTTTTTTTTGTTTTTACGTCAAACATATGTTTTGGAATTATGATCAAAAAGTTCAACCTTGGTTTCAATATAGCATAACACATTTTCCCACATGCTTTTGGGAGACTTCAGGTGTGTTTTTGCAAAATTTAGAGGGCTTGTATGTTTTTCTTCGTAAGAAAAGGCTTCAGTTTTGCCACTCTACCCCATAGCCCAGACATGTAACGATTGTTGACACATGTACCACACAGCCAGTGCTTGCCAGATATTCCCGCAGTTCCTTTAACAACTTCCCTACCGGGCCAATTCTGGCACTTTGCTCCTCCTCAGAACCACCAAACATTTATATATATATATATATATATATATATATATATATATATATATATATATATATATATATCTTTTTTTTTTTTTTAGCAGACACCCTAGGGCAGGGGTGCCCAACCAATGGCCTGGGGCCACATGTTGCCTGTGGAGCCCTTTGATGTGGCTCACAACCTCCTGCTATGGGATGAAATAGAATACAATATTGTTATTAAAGGTACGTTTTTTTACTAAAATCAACGTGTATATATGGGCATATCTGTTCTGCAGTGGTTACTGGGCTGCTTTCAAACTGATCTGCAGAGCAGTGCACCTGCGGGTTACCTGCACTGAGCCATAGACTTCTATTATCTGCGAGTTTAGCGTGCTTTCTGAAAGTGCACCACACCTACAGGATAAAATGGAAGTCTATGGCAAAGTGCAGCTAACCTGCAGTGAACTGTTCTGCATCTGTGGTGCGGGTAAACAGTGCATCAGCGTGAAAGCAGCCTTAGACCCCTTTCACATGGTTAACCCCGACCCAATTGGACCCTTTATTCACCTCTAGGGAGTGGCAGATGTAAATGGACTTGTGTCTGTTTACAAACGCCTACCCCTGAACTGCTAAAAAAAAAAGTGGGCTCTGGAGTAGAGTGGGCTGCCATCCACCCGCTCCATTGAGGCCCACGACCGGTTACCAAGTCGCTTAGGTGGCCCTCGCTCTTCAAAAGGTTGTGCACTAGGGAATAAAATGGCGGTCATTTCAACTTTTTATCTCGTACGATATGTGCGCAATATATTTTTAAACTCCATTTTTTTGGGGGGAAAAAAACAGTTTCATGAATTAAAAAATAACAGTTTGTTTTGTATAATGTGAAAGATGATGTTATGCCGAATAAATAGATGCCTAACTTGTCACGCTTGAAAATTGGCACTCTTTAAATCATTCATGGAATGGCGCCAAACTTTGGTTCTTAAAAAATCTCCATATGCGACACTGTAATTTTTTTTTACAGTTTACCAGTCTAGAGTTAGAGGAATTCTAGTGCTAAAATTGTTGCACACACTCAACACACGCGGCGATACCTCACATGTGTGGTTTGAACACCGTTTACATATGTTGGCGGGACTTGCGTGTGTTCACGTCTGAAGTGAGGTCCCGGGGACAGGGGCGTTTTTTTTATTTTATTTTATTTTTTTTATTTTAATTCATTTTTTTTTTTTTTTACATTTTACGTTATTTTACATTTCTTGTATTCCTACTACACGGAATGTAAACATCACTTGTAATTAGGAATTGTTACTGACAGTTCCTTTTTATGGAGAGATGTGGGGTCAATAAGACTGGAAAGCATGAGATCAGAAAAAAAAAATCACGATCTCTTGCTGACAGCCGCCATTGCAGCTTTGTTTACTTCCGGGTACCCGGGCGTGACGTCATAGCGTCGCGCCCAGGCCTCCGACGGTCATAGAGATGACCGATAACCTTCTGGTCACCAGAAATCTCTATGGTCCTTGTGACGAGACCCTTGCTCGCTCGCTTTTCTGCTTTCCCGACACTCCTCTGCTGCTATTGAGTCAGATTGCAGATCGCAACGTCTGATGGTTCAGTCATCCAAGGTTCCGGGATCCGAACTACAGCTATGTGCCGTTCAAAATCCATTAGAAGCAGGACCTCCTCTGATACTGGTCCTCTGTGCTGTATCTGCTTCTCTCGCAACCTCCTTTTGAATTCCTCTTCCATGATTACTGGTATCTGTACCTTTCCTCTTCTTTCATTTGGTGCTGCTACTTTAGGCGTTGTCACCGATTGCCGTATTTCTGCAATTCTCAGCTCATGTTGCCGCTCTCGTTCTCTCTCTTGTCGCTCATCCTGCAGCTGGCTGTCTCTAATGGCATTCTGTTTGGCGATCTCTGATGGGTTAGCACCATATAATGCCAACCGTTGTTGAACTCGTTGCTGAAACAAGTCTTCAACTGACCGGGGTCCTGCATCACCATCCCTCTGATCCATCTCGGCTAGCTCACTGATCAGGGTGGCCTTGTTCTTTGTCCCACCGGTCCCTCCACGGTTCTCAAGCAAGTCTTTCAGTGTGGCTCTCCTGCAGGCTGCATAGCTGGTCATTCATTGTGGTGGTTTGGAGTGTCCCAGTAACTGGAGAGCAAATCCCACCGCTGCCAACCAATGTGACGAGACCCTTGCTTCTTCGCTTCCACTCTCCCGACACTCCTCTGCTACTATTGGATCAGATTGTAGATTGCAACGTCTGATGGTTCAGTCGTCCAAGGCTCCGGGATCCAAACTACAGCTATGTGCCGTTCGAGATCCATTAGAACAAACACCAGGCAGGCTGTATGTAAGTTCAAACAGGACTTTTAATGGAAGTGCACAACACACTTTTATACAGAATTTGGAACATCCCACCCCCAACAACTGCTTTCCTATTGGTCAATTGTAAAGTGCATGCAGTCCCCCTTTAGTTCCTCTTCCATGCAAATGAGGACTTCAAAATGACTCAGCAGAGATTGTTCGGATAGTTTGAATAGAAGTACTGCTATGTGTATTGAGACAGAAGCCCCAGGGGGCAATCAATGTACACAATAGCCATACCCAGAACAATGAGGCCGTCTGCAGAGGGAGTTAGCCTTAAGACATGGCAGAGACTCCCCACTGTGTAACAGATTTCAAGTAGAAACACTTTAGCATTCCAAGGTCCATAACAGTCCTCGTCAGATGCCGGACAATTTGTTCTCGGGGGCACCCAATGGCACTGGAGAGCCCGTAGAAGCACTGCATGGCAGCGGGAAGGGGGGGATATATGAATGATGCCAGTAGCCGCAGGCAAAATTCAGATATCCCCCCTAAAGTCCAGGACGTCATATGATGTCCTATGGTAGGAAAGTGGGTAATGTTGCTGTAGGCCTCTTGGCAGCCTCCCTGACTAGTTTTCTTCTAGACTTTTCATCAATTTTAGAGGGACGTCCAGTTCTTTGAATTGTCACTGTTGTGCCATATTTTTTCCACTTGATGACGACTGTCTTCACTGTGTTCTGTGGTATAGCTAATGCCTTGGAAATTCTTTTTTACCCGTCTGAATGATACTGTTTGCTTTCAATACATCTTTCTTAGTTTAAAAAGAGAATACACATTACAAAAGCAAGTGCAGGGCCATTTGTCCCGCTATGGCCAACATGGCCAATAAGCCTTAATCCAACAGTTGTAAAATAAGATAGGGTTCATTTCCAGAACATAAAGAAAACAAAGAAATACCTTCACAATTATATAGCATGAATAGCTGAGGACCATGTAGCCTGTAATATTGTATAGAAAGAGTCTGGCTCGGGTGTCCTGGAGAGCGTACCAGCCACCCCTGATGGGAACATACTGTGGCTGGAGCTCCCACCCTCCTCGCTCGAGGTTTGTAGTTTAAACTAGGTCTCATTCAGTCTAATTAAACCTATAAATAATCTCATAGTTTATGCAAAGGCATCTATCACACATTAACCACTTAAGACCCAGACCTTTAGGCAGGTAAAGGACCTGGCAATTTTTTTGCGATTCGGCACTGCGTCACTTTAACTGACAATTGCGCGGTCATGCGACGTGGCTCCCAAACAAAATTGGCGTCCTTTTTTCCCCACAAATAGAGCTTTCTTTTGGTGGTATTTGATCACCTCTGCGTTTTAAATTTTTTGCGCTATAAACAAAAATAAAGCGACAATTTTGAAAATAATATTTTTTGCTATAATAAATATTTAGGCCAAAACGTATTCTTCTACCTATTTTTGGTTAAAAAAAAACACAATAAGCGTTTATCGATTGGTTTGCGCAAAATGTATAGGGCCAAATCCACAAAGGAATTACGCCGGAGTATCTATAGGTAGGATCTATAGATACACCGGCGTAATTCGAATTTCCCGCCGGCGTGTCATTGTTTTCTATCCAGAAAACAAGATACGCCGAACTTGCGCTAAGATACGACTTGCGTAAGTTTCTTACACCGTCGTATCGTAAATGCATATTTACGCTGGACGCTAGGGGCGTGTCCGTGTTAAATATGCAAATGAGGTAGATACGGCGATCCACGAACGTACGTACACCCGACGCAGTGTGTTTACGTCGTTTGCGTAAGCGTCTGTACGGCGTAAAGATAAAGCTGCTATAGTGAGACGCAGCCAATGTTAAGTATGGTTGTCGGGACCGCGTCGTATTGGACGTCGTTTACGTCACTCGTTCGCGAATAGGGAATTGCGTATATTACGTACACGTCGTTTTCATTGACTATTTGACGTGATTTCACGCATGCACACTAGGGTACATCCACGGCCGGCGCATGCGCAGTGTAAAAAAAGCGTTGTTTGCGTCGGGTCATTCATAATTATACTAAACCACGCCCCCCCACTAGTAAATTTGAATTACACCCGCGTACGCTGGCCCATTTACGCTACGCCGCTGTAAGCTACAGCAGAATTTCATTGAGAATTCGTAATACGCCGCTGTGACTTACAACGGCGTAGTGTAAATGGTATACGCCGCGCGGGCGTCCCATCTTTTTGGATCTGGTCCATAGTGTTTACAAAATAGGGGATGTAACGGATTGACCCGTGACAACCAGAGACTTTGGAAGGATGAGAGATAACTCCTGGGTCTAAGTCCACCCTGTGCCCTTTTGGGCGTAGGGTGGCTAATAAAATCATACTTCATGTATTACATGAGATAGGACATTATTGATACTTCATATTGCAGGATACTGGAATATTAAAAGTGGTTTATGTTGACTTGACCAGGTCAACAAGGCAGTGACTCATCCCTCTGTGTAATAGGCTGTTGAAATGCTAAGTGAGGTCTGCTCCTGGCAGACCTTTACATTGTGTGACAAAACTGTTTAACCTCCCTGGCGGTATGATTCTGTCTGGAATTACGTACCAAAAGCGGTACAATTATTTTGCATAGAAATTCTGCGTTTTATACTGTAGGCCTGTAATTCTTAGGAATAACTCACTTAAATTTGTCCAAACAATAGTCTAGTAGACATCTCTGGTATGATAAAGTTTGAAACACAAAATCATAAAATTATAATATAATGAATAACTATAAATAATTATAACAAATAATAATGTAATTATAATAAAATGATTCACTAATGTAATCAAATCAAAATCACTGAAATTTGCTCAGTTGCAGAATTGTCGCTGTCATTATTTTTTTTTTTTATGACGAATTTCCCCACAAATCGCTATCGCTCAATTCTGCAAGTGATTATAATTTATTATCGCTGTTTTTTAGCTGCTCTAAAATCACTTTTGACATAAAGGGACACTTTTGGTTGCTATGGACAATCAACAGTTTGCAGGCACAAAAAGAATGTTTTTATTATGTAAAAGAACTTGCAGGGCACTGGGCAGACCACTAGGGACAAGGGGGGTGTATTTTTTACATACAGTACTGTAATCTATAAGATTACAGTATTCTGTATGTAATGTGTTTGTTTACTTTTTTGAATTTGCCGCTGGTCTCCGCCCCCCGTGCGCCGTTACGTCGCAGGGAACGGAGATCGGCGGCGCGCGGGCACTGTGTGAATCGAGCGAGGACGCCGCTCGCTCACACAGCGGGGATGCATCGCTGGATCCAGGGACAAGGTAAGTACAGTAACCCTGCCTGGATACAAGGTAAGCAGGCTCTGCATATTCACCCCGAGCGTGACTCAGGGATACCGATTTTTGCATAAAAAATCCAACCCGAGTCACGCTCGGGGATACCGCCAGGGGGGTTAAAGCCCTGTGTTTACACATAAAAGATTGGGTATTCAAGATCACACGTCTCTCTTCAGATGTATTGAATTAGCATGTCAATTATGTTAGTATAGGAATGTATTGACGCCCAGGTGTTAAGACCCTTCGCCGGAGACAGTACGTCTGTCTAGATATGTGGGTTGAGGTCAAGACATTGTGTGATTGTATTTTGTTTGAATTCTAATTATAAAGGAATGTGATAGGTCTCGTCAGTATTGGTGCCAAAATGTCGGCATAGTAACTAGCCATAGTGTGTGATGAGGGGGGTGGAGATTGCATTGTTCTGTGATTAACTTTAATATGCTGTACTGGATATATAAGCAAGCTAAGAAACCAATAAAGTATTCTTTCATTTTGAAACTAGAGAACAGAGCGGTCAGTCTCGTTATTTTGGGAAATGGAATGGATCATGTCTACCGATTTGTTGGTGTGTTGGATAAGCTTGTCGTGGGTGGATGGAAGGTCGTAAACGGTGGTGACTGTTACAGTTTTATTGCATTTTTATAAATGTTTTTTTTTTTTTACTACTAATGGCAGCGAATAGCGATTTTTTTTTCGTGGCGAACACTTCGGACAATTTTGACACATTTTTGGGACCATTGTCAATTTTACAGCAAAAACTGCAATAAAAATGCATTGTTTACTGTGAAAATGACAATTGCAGTTTGGGAGTTAACCACACGGCGCTGAAGGGTTAAGTGTGACCTCATCTTTGTTTCTAACTGTAGGGGTGTGTGGCTGTAGGTGGGATGTCATTGATTGTGGTTACCTATATTAGGGAATACATGATCGATGACGGCGCCACAGTGAAGAACGGGGAAGCTGTGTTTACACACAGCTCTCCCTGTTCTTCAGCTCCGGAGACCGATCGTGGGACTCCAGCGGCGATCGGGTCTGCGGGTCCCGGCGCGCGCCCGCGACCCACTGCTGGGCACTTAAGAGGACCTACCTGTACGTGCTTGTGCCCAGCCGTTCCATTCTGCCGACGTCTATGTGCAGGAGGCGGTCCTTAAGTGGTTAAAGGAATAGGTGTTAAGGGAAACATTTTCTTTATCATACACCATGGGACACAAAGCCTCAATCATTACATAGTGGGTTGTATGGGTCACCAGAGGTGATTGGACACTGGCACAACCAATGAGAACAAGTTCCCCTCCATATAACCCTTCCCATACAGTAAGTTTTTTCACTAGTGTCTAAGGTGTTGGATG
Organism: Rana kukunoris; assembly: GCA_029574335.1. Lineage (NCBI taxonomy): Eukaryota > Metazoa > Chordata > Amphibia > Anura > Ranidae > Rana > Rana kukunoris. The sequence goes on along the minus strand of CM056055.1, from coordinate 79,457,051 downwards.
CGATTAGGATGTGCTAAAGGAAGCTGTGCCATAGCGGCCCCCTGGGGCAAAAGAGCTACACTTTGGGTCTATCGAAGATGCTTAAGTTATTACGCCAAAACTGGATGGTATCCAGTCCTTGCGCACAAGGTGTCACCTGTAATGTCTCTATTTGGAGGCCTGGGCTCAAGGGTCGAGCACTTTCGCTTTTAAAAAATGCCAAGTCCTGGCAGAGCCAGGGAAGAGGCATCCTTTAAGTAGGAACCCATGTCCCTGAAAGTTGGCACACATGCCAGCCATGATGGGTGAAGATTGGTTTTGTCTGATTTTCAGCAAACCTGCGACAGGGATAAGGTAAGCAGGGAAAAAGTTGCATATATCTTAAAGACTTTTCCTTTGAGTGGGTGTCTTCTCTGTTTGCCGCCACTAGAGAGGGAGTAAAGAGTTGAGTCTTACTCACCATGTTCCAGTACAGTGTCAGGTCTTTACAGACAGCACACTTCCTGCTGCAGAGCTCTGCCATGGATAGCAACCACGTCCCTCCTCACAAGCATGATGCAGGAGGACCTTTTTCCTCCTCTCAGGTTGCCGCCATTCCCCCCTAGATCACGCTTTATGGGGCCAGCAAGGAGGAAGGGGCGGGTCACAAAAGTGCATTGGCACGTCATTCCTCAGCAATCAGACAGGCAGGCAGTGCACATAAAGCCTTTGCAAAACCTCCAGCTCTCCCCTGATCGGTGACACAGCGGCTTACAGGCACGCAAGGTCTATGTGGTTGGTTATTGAGCAATCCCAAAAGAGGACACCTACTTAGCATGAAACTGTGATTGGTTGCATACTGTATGTAGATTGCTTAACTAGCACAGGAGTATTTGCATTGATAGTACCTTGGTTTTTGCTTAGTAATGTGTCTTCCCAGAGGAGAAATTCAGGGACTAAAAAAGACAAAAAAGCATCGCCACCTGAGACGAGAGCCTCCAGCCAGGCCCGCTTGGTACTTTCCTCTCTGGTAATATATGATGCACCTGTACAGGGTGAGTCATTGTCTCCATCAGGAGTATCAGCCTCTCCTATGATGCATGGGCCTGCATATGTCACTGAGGACACTTTGGCAGCAGCCCTGAACAACTTAGAAGGAAGAATCGCTACGTTAATTGCAAAGTCCTCGCAAAAGGACGAAAGGCAAAGCAGAGCTTCTTCTGCTGCTGTTTCAGATTTCCCTTCAGATAGGTCTGAGGATGAGGAGGATATAGCACCATCAGATAAGCATGAGGAGTTGGATGGATCTGGGATTTCAGAGGAACCTTTTTCTGCCTCCCAGGTTCTTAAATTGCAGGTGCAATATTATACTGAAACAGTATGCTTTGCATTCCAGGTACCTTCTTCGGAATTAACATAGTAACCTGTCTCCTACCTGGGTTCATTAAAATCCCCATAGGCTGTATGTTCCTTTTCGATTCATCCTGTATTGGAGAATCTGATTTACGCAGACTGGAAACATCCAGATAAGTGTTTATTTCCTCCTAGGAAGGTTGAAGTTCTTTATCCCATGGAGAAGAAGTTTACCAAGAAGTGGAGTCTGCCTTCAGTGAATGCGACTATTTCTTGTGTAAATAAAAGCTTAACTTTTCCGGTGGACAATGCCCAGGTATTTAAAGATCCTTCTGAGAAAAAGTTGGAATCTATACAAAAGTCTTCCTTTCTCCTGGCGGGCGCAGTGACCCAACCTGCCGTGGCGGCAGTTGGTATGTGTCAGATCTTAAAGGATCAGGTGATACAAGGGCTGGAAGATCTGCCTCCGGAGCTGATCAAATTTTGTGAGAATATGCCCAGGGATTTATGTTTCACAGTGGATGCCATTAGCTGGTGCTTATGCGCAGAATTCTTTGGCTAAAGCATTGGTCAGCGGAAGCCCCATGCAAAAAAACTTTTGACCAGTTTCCCCTTCCATGGCAAAAGCCTCTTTGGGGATGATTTGGAAAAGTATATCCAAAAGATATCAAGCGACAAGACTACTCTAATGTGTAAAAATATATTGTGCTACTCCTAAATGTGAAAATAAATCAATAAATAAATAAAGTGAAAAAGGTAAGGCAGCCAACACAACAATGGAAATTATTGTAAAATAGATAGTGTAGAAAAGTGCAGCGCCAATTAAACCAAGGTATCCCTAATGAGGGAGCCCACCAAGTCGTGTAAGAGGATTATAATCCACAAGGAACTTGGACGTCCTGCCCAGTTTCCAATAGGTGCAAATCCACACCTTAATAAATGTGCAAAAAAAATGTGCGATTTTTTTTTACAAAAGGAAGATATAAATCGAGGTAACAGTAACACTCCTAATATATCGTAAACAGTGTCAAAATAGTATATATAGATCAATCCAGTGATATAAATATATACAAACAACCATCAGTATAAACAGAGAAGTGGGACTAGTCAGTCCAAAACCAGTCCGTATACAATGGTGGGTTATGTTCTTTTAGTTCTATTATAATGTCCTCTTTCAAGTAACATTCAAACCCATACGGGTTGCATGTATACTGTTCCAAATAGGACAAAGGAACCCTTATTCCTGATCGGTAGTAAACATCTCTTCTATATTCCACACTCCCAGGAAGTTAAAGTAAGGTAAAGGTGAAATCAATACGCTTACCGACTGATGTAGACCCACAGCTCACCTTACGGTGCTCAATCCAGTAAGATACCTGGAGCATTTAGGATGGATCATAGACTCTACAAGCCTTAAGAAGGGTTGAGTATTTGGGCATAATCATAGACACAGCCTAAAGCAGAAGCCAAGCTCTGTATTTACCCATGCGCCTGTCTCCACAGGTGCGCCAAAGCTTCAGTTGGTGGTTAAAGACTGTAAACTTGCGGAAAAGAAGGTCCTTTCTCCCAGTCACCTGGAAGGTGGTATCTACATATGCCAGCCTGTTGGGAGCAGTAGAAGAAGCTTCAGCCCAGGGTACCTGGGCCAAGACCGAAGAGAGCCTGCCCATCAACATACTGGAGATTCGGGCAGTGTACTTGGCCCTCAGAACCTGCACACACAGGTTACAGGGCCACCCTGTTTGGATTCAATACGACAATGCTACTGCAGTAGCTTATATCGAGTCGGGATGCTCAGGAGGTGAATCAGATTTTGACATGGGCAGAAAAACATGCTACTGGCTCTTCTTCAATCTTCATTCCAGGGGTAGAAAGCTGGCAAGTGGACTATCTAAGTCGCCAGCAGCTGTTTCCAGGAGAGTGGTCTCTCCACCCCAATGTCTTTCAGGCAATATGCCCGAGATGGGGGACCCCGGATGTAGACCTTCTAGCTTCCATGCTTAACAGGAAGTTGGACTTTGTGTCCAGGACGAGAGATCTGCTGGCCTACGGAACGGATGCTCTGACAATTCCTTGGAGTCAGTTTTAACTGATCTATGCTCCCCCCCCCCGTTCCCTCTCTTACAGAGATTGCTGTGCAAGATCAAGGAGGGAATATCGGTACTCCTAGTGGCCCCAAATTAGCCCGGGATTTCCTGGTAGGCTGATATCATAAAGATGGCGGTAGGAAGACCGTGGGTGCGTTCACCACGTCATGACCTGCTGTCACAGGGTCCAGTGTTCCACCCATCTTTACAGAAGCTAAATTTGATGGTCTGGCCCCTGAGACCAACATGTTGATGAAATGAGTGCTCTCCGGACGACTTCTTTTCTACACCCATTAATGCTAGAAAGCCAGCCTCCAAGCTAGTCTACTACAGAGTCAGGAGGGAGTATGTTTCCTGGTGTGAATCCAGAGGGTGGAATACTCAAAAGTATGCCATAGGATTCTCGCCTTTTGCCAATTAGGAGTGGATATGAAATTAGCCATGAGTACTGTCAAGGGTCAAATATCGGCTCTATTAGTCTTTTTTCAGAGACCGTTGGCATCTCATTCCCTAGTCCGGGCATTCATTCAGGGGGTACTGCGGATAAATCCGCCAGTCAAGTCACCCTTGTGTCCCTGGGCTGTGAACTTAGTATAACCAGTCTTGCAAAAGCAACCTTTTGAACCTGTCTGCCATATTCTTTTGAGCAGGAAATTGCCCTGTTTGATTGGTATCTTCTGCTAGAAGAGTGTCAGAGTTGGCAGCCCTTTCTTTAATTTGTTACAAAGACAAAATTGTACTACGCCCCCATCCTACCTTTCTTCCAAAGGTGGTGTTGGCGTTTCATTTATATCAAGACATTGTTTTGCCTCCCTTTTTTCCCAAACCATGGACAGCGGGGGAAAAGTTATTGCACTCTCTAGATGTAGTGAGAGCAGTAAAAGTTTATCTGCAGGCTATGGCTCAGATACGTAAAACAGATGTTTTGTTTGTTGTGCCAGATGGTCCCAGAAGGGTCAAGCAACATCTAAATCCACCATTGCTAGGTGGATTCGACAAGTAATATTTCAAGCTTATGGTTTAAGGAACAAGGTTCCTCCTTTCTTGATCATACATCACAGGACACAATCCTTAATTACTTAATGGGTTATGTAGTCACCACAGGTGATTGGACACTGGCAAACCCAATTAAATTAAAGTTCCTACTCTATATAATCCCTCCCAAATGGAGAGTACCTCAGTTTTTTCACTAGTGTTAAGGTGGTTGGTCACGTTCAACTTGTGCTAAGAAGAAAAATGCTCTTTTGATGGTCTGGCTGTGGAGTCCTAGGAGCTATGACCGGATCCATTCCTCGGCTGATAGTAAAGGCATAAGATGTTTGGTACACGGGCCTTGTGTAAGAAGAAACAATGTTTGCCTGTAATGTCTCTGTGCGGAGGTCTGGGCTGTGGGATCCAGAGGTCTGGGCTGTGGGATCCAGACTTTGGTGTACTAATACATCTGTGACCATGGAAAGTTTCTGGCAGAGTCTTCTACAGGTTCAGGTATGAGGTTTTCTCTTTTTTTTTTTTTTTTTCTTCACTTCAGACTCCGCCTCATAGAGTTTTTGTATGTTTTACATTTTACGAAGGACACTCGTTTTATCCCTTTGTAGCTGTCTTGAGCGTCTCTCTTTAGGTTTCGCATCATCAGTGAAAAAAAGAAAGTGACGATTTTTTTTTTCCCCTCCCCATCCCCTTAATCTCGCCAAATTTTTCCCCCCGTGTGTCCTTTCTCCTGTCTTTCCTACTTTTCCTTATATTTCGTCCCTGAGGTTTTCAGCATAACTCCAGGATCTCTTAAAACTCCTCCATTTGTCCCATTTCTGGTTTTGGTTCATTTCACTGTCCTCCATACTATTTTTTACATCTTCCATAATGTACGTCCCTTCCACCATATCAATCCATTCCCATATCTGGGGACCTTCATTCTCTTGCCATTTACAGGGGATAAGCCTTTTGGCCGCGTTAAGTAGGTGCGGGACTAAGGAGTTTTTATACCTTTTTATACCTTCTTCCCCTCCATGGAAGAGAACTGTCCATGGGTCCATCTTAATTTTTATCTCTGTGATTTCCTCTATGAAGCCTATGATCGTCTCCCAGTATTTTCTTATTTTGGGGCATTCCCACCATAAGTGGGCCATTGAACCTATGGATCCGCATCCCCTCCAGCACTCTGCTGATTGTCCTTCTTTGTATTTGCTTAATTTGTCAGGGGTGATGTACCACCCGGAAAGGCATTTAAAATTCATTTCTGCCGTCCTGATGTCGGTTGCCGAGGCGTGTGTCAATTTCAGTATTTTCTTTATTGTGCCCATGTCCCTATGTGACCCTAATTCCCTCTCCCATTTTTTAATATAAGGGGGTACCTCCAGCTCTTCCACCTTTAGGAGAATTTTATATAGCTTTGATATCGTTCCTTTGGTATTTTCTGGAGAACATAACTTTTCCAGATCTGTTAGCTGTTCTCCTGTCCTTAAGGGTTGTGGCAGTTTTAATATAAAGTGTCTGAGCTGTTGGTACCTCCAGTCATTTATCTTCAAAAAATAAATATTTTTTTCTATTTCATGCAGTGAGAGTAAGTGACCATCCTTTATAACTTCTCTTACTTGTGCTGTGTCCTTTTTAATCCAATTTCCTCCTACTGAAACTTTACCTGGTTCAAAATAATCATTATCTTTTAAAGCAATAAAAGGTGAGTTGTATTCTTTATCAATTCTTTTATATACAGTGTCCCAAATCTTAAGTGCGTTCCTAGTGATCTCATGTGTATTTTCACCCAAACACCTTATTTGAGGGGGATTCCATATTATTTTTCCTAATTCCACCTCTGATAGTGCATTTTCAATACTGATCCACCGTTTTTCTCTATTTCCTCTGGCCCATTCCACCACTCTCGATAATACTACCGCGTCATAGTACTTTTTGATGTCGGGGACGGCCAGCCCCCCCTTCTCTTTTGGTTGTTTTAGGACCTGGAGCGATATTCTATGCTTTTTATTCCTCCAGATATATGTCATGATCATATTTTTCATAGTTTGTAGCCATGCGCTTGGTAGGGTGATAGGGAGCATCTGGAATTTATATAGGATTTTTGGCGTAAGGACCATCTTACAGAAATTAATTCTGCCGATCCATGACAATGGCCTGTTCTTTACCCTTGTTACTTCTGCTTTTATTTCGTCCAAGAGGGGGATATAGTTTATCTCGTAGATTTTTTTAATTGAGTTCGTTAACTTAACCCCTAGGTACTTAAGTTTTTCTACCCATGGAAATTGATACTTGATTCTAAGTTCTTGTTCTTCGGATCTAGACGTGTTTACGTTCAGGACTTCTGTTTTGGTCATATTTAATTTAAAATTTGATATTTCTCCGTATTGGCTACATATATCCAGTAATTTGGAGATTGATTTCTTTGGATTGACTAAGTAGAAGAGGACATCGTCCGCAAAGGCCGAAAGTTTATGCTCCTCCTCTTTTATTCTCACTCCTTCAATTTCTGTGCACCTACGTATCCTGGCCAGCAGAGGTTCAATTGATAGCACAAACAGCATGGGAGACAGGGGGCATCCCTGTCTTGTTCCGTTTTTCATTTCAAACATTTGGGAGAGGCTTCCATTTATTTTTATCCTTGCTGTCGGGGCTTGGTATAAAGTTCTAATCCTCCCCATTATTGTCTGACCAAAGCCCATTTCTTCTAGTGTATTTAACATGAGTCCCCAGTCTACCCTGTCGAATGCTTTTTCGGCATCTATCGACAGGAGTAGACTGGGGAGGCCACTTTCTTTCATTTTTTTAAGGACAAGGAGGGCCCTTACCCCATTGTCTCTTCCCTCTCTCCCCTGGATAAAACTTGTCTGGTCAGGATGGACGAGTTTTGTCATCTCCTGTTTCACTCTCCCGGCTAATACCTTTGCGAAGAGTTTCGTGTCTATATTCAGCAAGGATATCGGTCTATACCCTGCACAGGTTTTACCATCATTTCCTTCTTTGGGAATGAGTGTTATAGTCGCCGATGCTGCTTCTCCACTTAACGGGAAGTCTTTCCCTAACCCATTGAAGTACTGGCAGAGTCTGGGGATAAGTATCTCCTTGCATTTTTTGTAATATAGAACAGTGAAACCGTCCGGTCCAGGGCTCTTTCCTAACGCTGAATCTGCAAGGGCCGTCCTGATTTCGTTTTCTGTAATGGGCCTGTCCATCTTTGATCTATCCTCTTGACTACATTTTGGGATTCCCGCTCCTTTTAAAAAGTCTATTATTTTATTCTCTTTCTCTCCCTGCTTCCAGTTCCTCTGTTCCATTGCGTACAACTTCTCGTAGTACACTCTAAACGTTTCTGCTATTTCTGTTGTTGTGTGCACTATCACCCCTTTCTCGTTTTTAATTTTCTCTATATAATTTCTTGTTTTTTTTTTTCCGGACCATCCTGGCCAAATGTTTATTTGTTTTATTCCCCCACATATATCTTTCTTTTGCTATTAAGTTGAATTCCCTTTTTGTTTCTTGGTCTATTAGCTCTTTTAGTTCATTTATTTTGTTCACAAGGGCCTGATATACTTCTCGTTGCTTTACCGCTTTTTTATGTTTTTGCTCCAACTTTAATATCTCTTCTATTATTTTTTCTCGTTTACAGTTTTTTCTTTTTTTTTTCCTTGTCCCTTCTGATATCAGGATCCCTCTTATTACCGTTTTGTGAGCATCCCAAAGAGTTGCTCCCGATATTTCATTTGTATCATTGATCTTAAAATATTCCTCTAGGTCCTTTTTAATCCTCTCTAAGCTATTCTCGTCCATCATTAATTCCTCGTTGAGCCTCCAATTTTGGAATATTTTCTGGTTTCCTCATATTTTTAGGGATACACTAATTGGGGCATGGTCTGAGAGTGTCATGACCCCTATCTCCGCCCCCTCGACCATTTCCAAGCAACTATGATCCACAAAAATGTGGTCAATACGGGAATAGCTTCCATGCACCGGGGAATAAAACGTATAATCTGTTGAGAGGTGTGTTTCTTGCAGGAAGGCCACATTTGTTCTAAGGCTTTTCAATTTCTTTAGGACCTTGTGTCTTTTTGTTGGACTGTTCAAACCTTTCACATTATATGATGGAATTTTAATTATCGGCATCTCTTCCAGTTACCCCTTTCCCTTTCTCTTTTCTCGGGGGACACTTCTATCCTTCTTGGGCTGTTCTTACCCCTTGGCACATTTGGCGAGATACTACCTCTACCCTCCCTCCCTCTCCTCCCTCCCTCAAATCCCCTCCCCTTCCCTCCCTCCACCCTACCCTCCCCCATCCCCTCCCCGCCCTCCCGTCCCCCCCTTCCTCCCTCCCTCCCTCCCCCCCTCCCCCTCCCCTTGTTGGCCTTCTAACGGCCTCTGGGCCAACTCCAAATTGAGTATGGCTCAGTTTTCTCTAGGTGGGGCCTTGGGATTTGTCTCCCCCCTCCCCGTGTTCTCGGGATAGGGGGGGGAAGCCAGTCGTCGCCTCCAGTTGGTGCTTCCCCTTGCCCCTCCCCCTCTCTACCTCCCCCTCCCTACTCCCAGCCCGGGAGGTCTGGGATTTGAATGTCCAATCTGGTGCAGAACATTTTCAGGTCCTCCGGGAATCTCAGAATCGCGGATTTTCCTTCTTTGATTCCTACTAGGCAGGCTGGGAAACCCCAATTATATTTTATTTTCTGAGTTGTCAATTGATTCAGCAGAGGTTTTAATAGTCGACGTCTTGCCAATGTTTCTGGCGCCAGGTCTGAGAAGACCTGTAATTCTGCTCCTCTGAACACCAGTGGTGGTTTTCCTTTTAAGTTTCTCCAGATCTTATCCTTTTCTTCAAACCCCCTAAATCGGACTATAATGTCTCTTGGCCTCTCGGTGTCTGTTCTTCTGGGATTTCCAATGCGGTGGACTCTTTCTATCCCAATTGGATCCTCTAGGGATTTTTCCAATAATGGGTTGAATATTTCCTGCATCTTCTTCCTTAACTCCTCCCCTTGCTCCTCCGGTAAAAGTTTAATTTTTAAATTTTTCCTGCGATTCCTATTTTCTTGATCTTCCAATTTGTACAGAATCTGCCTCTGCTGTAATTTTATCTGCTCTATTTGATCGTGTAGGTGTGTTGAATCTTGTTCTTGTTTTTCCGTTTTTTCTTCAACTGCCTCTATTCTAGATAACAGATGCCCGAGATCAGCCCGTAGTGATTGTATTTCTCCCTTGATGGTGTTTTCCAGGCTCTGCAACATTTCTGCCATTTCTCTCTTAGATGGCCCTGATTCTTCTAGCCTCTGCTCCTCTGTCCACCTATGCTCTGCATCTTTACCTGATAGTCCTTCTCCTCTTGGATCTATAGGTTTGTCCTTCGACATCTTATTTTGGGGGTTCTTGTTGTCTGTCTTTTTATCTTTATTTATTTGATGTTGTTGTTGTTGTTTTTGTATATCTTGAGTTTGTGGGCTGTCCTCTTTTGTCATATACTGTCTGATAGAACTTGTTGTCAATGAATTATTTGCCACACTTGGGGGTGTTTTTGGGGGGCCTCCCCTTGTAGATCTACTCGTCATCCTTTGCATAGTAAATGCACTTCTTCGAATTCTCTTCCCCAGTTTGCTCTTTTGGGTCTTTCCCTCCTATGTCCTGCCACTCAGTCCTAAAGAGCTTCAGGTGATCTTTTAGCTCCTTTTTGCGCTTTATTCACTATAGGTCCTCTATAAATCTTCAGATGGCGGATCCCTCTACTCGTCCCAAGTGCGCAATCTGGGTAGGGATGGGTCTGGGGGGCACTTCTTATTACCCCTTAGTAGTTTTGGGTCCTCACCCCTCTCTCCCCCCTTATTCGTTTGTTGTTTAGGCAGTCCCAAGACCTTTCCAAGCAGATCCCACAACACGTCTCTCCCGACCTCCCTTCCCCCCCGTCTTACTACTTTCCCTATATAGCCAATAGGCGAGGTAGATGTTGTTCATGCAGTGGTCATTACAGATTTTCCCCTCTTTCCCCTCTTTCATAACCTTTTATGTCAGAGCTGGACTAAGAGAGGCCAAAATAACGAGAAAAAAAAGCATATAAATAAAAATAAAAAAATAAAAAGGAAGGGGGGCAAACGAGGGGGATGTATAGATCGGAGTGAGTAGACTAATTTTACTTCCCCTTTAAGACCACCCTACACACAATTCTTGCAGGTGATAATTTATTCCTCAATGAAATATCAGGCAAGCAGTGATAGCAGATGTTTCTGTGGGAACGTTTTTCATTTCTTAAGTCTCCACTTTTTTTATTTCACACATTTTGTAGACACAGGTAAAGACACATTAAAGAGAACTCAGAAAAGGGAAACGTACCTTCTGTATATTTCAGCTCTTTTAGTAGTCCATGTTGATTATTCTCTGGGAATGATCCCAGGGAGGCTTACCTTTTCACCTTTTCTATGATGTCTTCAGCCTTTTTACCTTATTGAGGCGAATGCGATGAGGAGGAGGAAGGGGTTAAGGAGCGATCCTGTTCGGTTCTCCCTGTAGCCTGCAGCGTTGGTTCACGTTGGTTTGCTGAGATGGTTTTTTTTTTCTACACCGTCTCCAAGAGGAGCCAGTGTCTTCTGGGGAGTTCCCTGGTCCACGTTTCCCGGAGGTATGAGGGTGAGGGGGGGGGGGAAACGCCAGCGTCCGTTACCGCGGCGTGTGTCTCGGCATGTAACTCAGCACGCCGAATATCCAGCGGGACGGGCTGCTAGCCGATGTCGGCACACAGCTGGGCTACTCGGGGGCTCCGGGCGGGGAGGTTTCCTTCCAGAACGCACTGTAGGCATTGCTCGCGGCTTCCCTCAGCCCGGCCCTCCCTCGACGCGGCGTTCCCGTGGCTCCTCCCACCTACAGAAGCGTCACGTCCTTACGTGCACGCCATCCCTGGTGCCAGGGCTGTATATGATGAGGTTTTCTCTTAAAAAAAAACCTTGGTAAACCTGAAGGTTAGCACAACTTGCCCGCCGTGATGGGTGAAAGCTGGAACTACTTTTAGTAGCTTTCCTGCAGCATGGATCAGGTAAGAAGAAGATAGTTGTTTTTATTTATGTATTATCTATGTATTATCTTCTTTGGAGAGTAGGATGTCTTTCCTAGTTCTCACCACTGGAGAAAGGAAGTGCAACCTGATGTTTTCTTATATAGCCTTCCAGGATAACATGCTTGGTGAAGTCGGTCATATATAACATCACTCACCTCCTTCCACTGCAGGCTCTGCCAAGATACGCATACAGGGATCCACAGGATGCCCCCCGGTAATCTTTCCCCCCCTCTTCCTTGTCTCATGGGCGCTGCCATGACAGTGGCGCGTGTGTGCGTGCCAGGAGACTGTTTTTCTGTCAGTATAGAGACATGGATGGGGGAGGGCCAAAAGTGGTTGCTAGTACCCGTGTGCAATGCAGGACACCTGTGTGCAGACGCCAAGAGGCTGGTTCAAAAGCCCAGCATGTCAGAGGCTTCTGTAAGCGCCATTGACACAGAGCTGTGGGCTGTAAGCATCCCTGTGGATTGAACCAGGCAAACCCAAGACTTCTACTCGGCATCAGGTTGTGCAGTGAGCTGATATTTTTGTGTATTGTAAGACTATAGCACAACAGTGATTGCATTTATATTTGTGGATAGTACGTTTGCTTTGCAGTAAGGACTATGTCCCCGAGAAGAGGGTCTAGGGCGAGTAAAAGAGGCACCAGAAAATCCCCACGTATGGCTAAGCATTCTGAGCTTGCCTTCAGTTTACCATCCCCCTCTGTCAGCCTGATAGCAGCCTCACGGGATGAACCCCTGTCTGGTTTTGCAGCTTCTCCTATGGCAGCTCCTGTATATGTTGCTGAGGATGCTTTAAAAGTTGTTTTGGGTGGCCTGGATGGAAGGGATGCTAATATTGTCGCAACCTCCTTGAGAGTTTGCAGAAAACAGGGTAGATCCCCTTCATCTGCTCTGGCTCTCTTTTCCGATGAGCCTTCTGAGGGTGAAAAATCCCTCTGGAGATGAGGATCATGTGCAGTCGGAGGATGAGCGGTTTCCTGGAACTTCTCAGTCGCTAAAGATGCAGGTGCCATATTATGCAGAGATGGTGCATGGCACTTACAAATTGCCTCCTGTTTCTAGGCCCTCTTTTTCCTCTTTGGGATCCCAGAAATCACCACAGACTGCATGCGCCCTTCCAGTTCATCCCTTGCTGGATAAAATAATGTATGATGACTGGGTTCACCCGGATAAAACTGTTTTCTCCTCCTCAGCAGTTCTCCCTCATTTATCCTATGGAGAAAGGTTTCACCAAGAAATAGTGGGTACCTGCTATTGATGCAGCTATTTATTGTGCAAACAAAAACCTGACCTGTCCTTTAGACAACACACAGGGTTTTAAAGATCCTACTGATAAAAAGCTGGAGTCCCTATTAAAAGCCTCCTCTGCCATGGCTGGGGCTGTAGTATAACCTACAGTTACAGCCATTGGTGTAGGTCAGTTCCTCAAGGAACAAATGAAGCAGATGATCAACCTCCTCCCTACAGAAGAGATTGAGTTTTATGAGGACCTTCCTAAGGCCTTGTGCTTTGCGATTGATGCGATGGACTCTGTTCAACAAGCATCTCGCTTGAATCTCCTGCAGGTACACATGCACAGGTCCCTGTGTTTAAAACATTGGGAAGCCAAGGTTTCTTGCAAGAAATAATTGGCAGCATTCCCCTTTTGGGGGTTAATGCCTGTTTGGAGATGAACTGAATAAATACATCCAAAAGATTACCGGAGGCAAGTCTTCTCTATTGCCAGAAAAAGAGTAAGCGTCCCTCATTTAAATGTACTCTTTCTCCAGCCCCTGGAAACTGTCTCCAGGCAGTGGCGATGGCCTCCCCAGTCTAACACTAGGGAAAAAGCCCAGAGCCAAGCCCAAGGGCAGAAAAGAATTTGGGGTTCAAAGTCTAAACAGACCAAAACTTCCCTATGAAGGGATGCCACGCTCGGCCCGAGTGGGGGGGAAGGGGCTGCTGCATTTTGCAAACGCCTGGCGGAACAAGGTTCAGGACAAGTGGGTCATTGCCACAGTGTCCTCAGGCTACAAGCGAGTTCAGAGAACTTCCGCCATCCCATTTTCAGAGATCAAGAATTGCCAAAGATCCAGAAAAAAGAAGGCCTTTACTATTGTCCTTGGAACACCTGTTGTCCCAAAGGGTAGTAATCTTGGAGTTAGCACCAGAGAATCAGGGGTCAGGATTCTATTCAAATCTGTTTACGGTTCCAAAACCAAACAGGGATGTCAGACCTATCCTAGATCTAAAAAGTCTGAATCCGTTTCTGAACATTCACTCCTTCTGCATGTAGTCTGTCCGTTCAGTTGTTTCCACCCTTCAGGGAGGATAATTCCTGACATCAATAGACATCAGAGATGCATATCTACATGTGCCAATATTTCCCGCTCACCAAAGTTTTCTAAGGTTTGCGGTGGCTCAGCGCCACTTCCAATTTGTGGCCCTTCCTTTCGGGCTGGCTACGGCACCTCGAGTGTTCACAAAAATATTGGCCCTGGCAAGGCTAAGGGCACAAGGCATAGCAATAACAGCCTACCTGGATGATCTGTTGATCATAGATCAGTCCACCACATGCTTGGGCCACAATGTGCACAGCACAGCGGAATATTTAGAGTACCTAGCCTGGATCCTCAATCTGAAAAAAATCTTCCTTGCAGCCTCAAAAAAGGCTAGAGTACTTGGACATGATTTTAGACATGTCCCTAAGCAGGTATTCCTTCCCAAGCTGAAGGCAAAAGCCATAGGAGACTTGGTCTGAGTGGTAAAGGTGTAAAGAAGGCCTTCCATCCGTCTTTGCATGAGATTGGGAAAGATGGTAGCCTCCTTCAAGGCTGTCCCTTATGCCCAGTTTCACTCAAGTTACACTGTTACAGGGTGGAATTCTGTCAGAATTCTGTCAGCTTGGAACAAAGATGTTCAGGCCCTGGATCTTCCTATGATCTTATCTCCAGGGGTTCGCCAGAGCCTCAATTGGTGGTTGCTCCCACAAAATCTGTCGAAAGGAAAATCCTTTACTCCAAATATGTCAGAAATTGGGAATCCCAGATGTGGACTTCCAGGTTTCCACACAAAACTGGACAGCTTTGTGTCAAGAACAAGAGATCCCTATGCTCAAGGCTCAGATGCCCTGACAATCTCATGGGATCGGTATTCCCTGATTTATGTGTTCCCTCCAGTACCACTCCTCCCACAATTCCTTCAGAGAGTCAAGAAGGAAGGTAAGTCAGTGATTTGTGTCACCCCGGCTTGGCCCAGGAGACACTGGTACGCAGAAGTTGTAAGGATGGCAATAGGAAGACCTTGGGTTCTTTCATTACGCCCAGACCTACTATCGCAGGATCAAATAATCCACCCTGCCTTACAAAGTCTAAATTTGACTGTTTGGCTATTGAGACCCACATTCTGAGGAAACGTGGGCTCTCGGGGCCAGTCCTATTCACTCTGGTTAATGCTAGGAAGCTGGCCTCCAGGCTCAACTACTACAGAATCTGGAAGGCATATGTTTCCTGGTGTGAACCTAGAAAGTGGCATGCTAGGAAGTTTGCCATCAATAGGATTCTTGCCTTTCTTCAGTTGGGCTTAAATATGAAGTTGGCCTTGAGCACTATCAAGGGCCAAATCTCGGCTTTATATTTTTTCAAAAACTGCTTGCCTCTCATTCCCTAGTCAGGGCTAGTAGGGTATCGGAATTGGCGGCTATTTTGTGTAAAGAACCGTATATGATTATTCATGAAGACAGGGTGGTGCTGCAGCCTCACCCAAATGTCTTACCTAAGGTGGTTTCAGGTTTTCATCTGAACCAAGATATAGTCCTACCATCTTTTTTCCAGATCCGCAGTCTGAGGACGAAAATAGTCTACACTCTCTAGATGTTGTAAGAGCGGTAAAGGTTTATCTGCAAGTTACGGCTCGGATAAGGAAGACTGTCTATTCATTCTGCCACAATGCCCAAACAAGGGCCAGGCAGCGTCAAAATCCACTATTGCAAGGTGGGTTCGACAAGTCATTATTCAGGCCTATGGTTTAGAAAATAAGATCCTTCCTTTTCAGGTGAAAGCGCACTCGACTAGAGCAGTTGGTGCTTCATGGACAGTGCATCCCCAGGCCTCCATGGCTCAGATCTGTAAGGCTGCTACTTGTTTCTTTTCTGCGTAGTGTGCTGCAGGCAATGATCTGTGTCTCCCTCCCCTCTAATTTTAGCATTGCATTGCTATTGGACATCCCATTAAGTTATTAAGGCTCTGTGTCCCGTATTGTATGATCAAGAAAATAGGATTTTTTACTACAGCTTACCTGTAAAATCCTTTTCTTGGCAATAACAAATAACAAAAACGGACCCTAGTAGGGTGGAAAAAAACCGCACCAATACCATAATCTCAAGGACAGGAAGACCAAGTCTCAAATGAGAACAAGTCCCCCATAGTGGTACATGGCCAAAAAGGGGGAACTTGAACTACCCACATAGATGGCAGGGGAACACTGCCAGCTCGGTCAGGAACCTCCATCCCTATTTGAGGACAACAAAAGAGGGGGGGACTATGCATGTGCATAGGTGGGACTTTAAATGAAGCACATGTCTGCGCTTCCATCCCTAATACAGTTAGAAGGCAAGGAGATTGGGACTTTGAATGAGGATCCAGACAGGGTGGGAGTATATAGAACAGGGGTCTCCAAACTTTTCAACACGAGGGCCACATTGTAGATTTTACAAGTATTCGGGGGCCAAAAAAAAAATCAGTTATGTATAAAATATCAGCGGTGTCCTCATCAGTGTCCCCATCAGCAGCATCCCCATCAGCAGTGTCCCCATCAGCAGCGTCCCCATCAGCAGCGTCCCCATCAGCAGCGTCCCCATCAGCAGCGTCCCCATCAGCGGCGTCCCCATCAGCGGCGTCCCCATCAGCGGCGTCCCCATCAGCGGCGTCCCCATCAGCGGCGTCCCCATCAGCAGTGACCCCATCAGTGGTGTCCCCATGAGCGGTGTTCCCATCAACAGCGTCCCCATCAAAAGCATCCCCATGAGCAGTGTCCCCATCAGCAGCGTCCCCATCAGCAGCGTCCCCATCAGCAGCGTCCCCATCAGCAGCGTCCCCATCAGCAGCGTCCCCATCAGCAGCGACCCCATCAGCAGCGACCCCATCAGCAGCGACCCCATTAGTGGTATCCCCATCATCAGCAGCGTCCCCATCAGCAGTGACCCCATCAGTAGTCTCCCCATGTCCCCATCAGCGGTGTCCTCATCAACAGCATCCCCATCAGCGGTGTCCCCATTAGTGGTGTCCCCAGCAGTGTTCCCATCAGCACAGCAATGTCCCCAGAAATATCCCCATTAGCACAGCAATGTAGCAGTCTCCCCTGTAGTGTGCTTATCAGTGTTGTGCAACACGGTAACACGATCAGCCTCTGACCTCCATACAAGCTGATTTCAGCTCTTCTGCAGCTCCCTTCTCCGAGTCCCCTCTTCCCGCCCGCTGTTTAAAGTTAGGCTCCTTTCACGAGTGACGTCAGGTGCGGCACCTCCCCTCTTCCCGCCCGATGTTTGTTAGGATCCTTCTACGAGTGTAGCAGTGGGCGGGAAGAGGGGAGGTGCCGCACCTGACGTCACTCGTGGAAGGAGCCTACCTTTAAACAGCGGGCGGGAAGAGGGGAGGTGCCGCACCTGAGCCTGAAAGGAGCCTAACTTTAAACAGCGGGCGGGAAGAGGGGAGGTGCCGCACCTTGGGTTCTCTTGTTAAAAAAAAAAAACGGCGTGACAGCATGGGCGGCTTTGCGGGCCAGATAAAACACACACACGGGCCGGATGTGGCCCGCGGGCCGGGGTTTGGAGACCCCTGATATAGAAGGAAAAACATGTTTATTGACATGAAAAGTGATGTGTGGTAACTCTCCAAAACAATGGGGCTGTACATAGAACAACATGACTAAGATGAACATTTAAAGGTACATATTAATGTCGACTTGGAAAAACGCATGACATATGGCTTAACATATGAAACATGGACATCAAGGACATACAATGCCAATCAATAAATAATAAAAAACAGTATGGAGAATAGTGGACAGATACCCATGATTACAAAATGTAACACGCATACTTCCTTAACCACCTAAGACCCGGACCAATATGCAGGCTAAGGACCAGAGGTGTTTTTACAATTTGGCACTGCGCTGCTTTAACTGGTAATTGCGCGGTCATGCAATGTTGTACCGAAACAAAATTTGCGTCCTTTTTTTTCCCCACAAATAGAGCTTTCTTTTGATGGTATTTGATTGCCTCTGCGATTTTTTTATTTTTTGCAATATAAACGGAAAAAGACCGAAAATTTTGAAAAAAAAAACCATTTTTCTTATAACAAAAAGTAAAAAATATTGAATAAACTAAATTTTAGTCAAACATTTAGGCCAAAATGTGTTCAGCCACATGTCTTTAGTAAAAAAAAATCGCAATAAGCGTATATTTATTGGTTTTCGCAAAAGTTATAGCGTCTACAAACTAGGGTACATTTTCTGGAATTTACACAGCTTTTATTTTATGACTGCCTATCTCATTCCTTGAGGTGCTAAAATGGCAGGGCAGTACAACCCCCCCCCCCCAAATGACCCCATTTTGGAAAGTAGACACCCCAAGGAACCTGCTGAGAGGCATGTTGAGTCCATTGAATATTTTTTTTTTTTGGTCCCAAGTAATTGAATAATGACAAAAAATAAATAAATGTTTTTAAAAAAAGTTATCACTAAATGAAATATTGCTTACACATGCCATGGTTATATGTGGAATTGCACACCAAAATACATTCTGCTGCTTCTCCTGAATACGGGGATACCACATGTTTGGGACTTTTTGGGAGCCTAGCCGTGTACGGGGCCCCCGAAAACCAAACACCGCCTTCAGGCTTTCTAAGGGCATACATTTTTGATTTCACTCCTCACTACCTATCACAGTTTTGAAGGCCATAAAATGCCAAGATGGCACACAACCCCCCCCCCCCAAATGACCCCATTTTGGAAAGAAGACACCCCAAGCTATTTGCTGAGAGGCATGTTGAGTCCATGGAATATACATTTCTTTATCGTACATCACGGAACACAGAGCGCATAGCCATTACACTTGGGTTATATGGGTACCTTCAGGTGTGGACACTGGTGTAATCAATTTCACAGGAAGTTTCCTCCCTATATAACCCCCTCCCACTGGGAGTGCTTCAGTTTTTTCGCCAGTGTCTTAGGTGTTGGTCACGTCTAGCTGTCCCTCGGAGGTCTCGGGACCCAGGATAGCTAGCCGGATCCGTCCGAAGTGCTTCAAAGCCAAGGTGTACGGTACCCGGGCCCTGCTGGAGTGGGGTTTTGCCTATAATGCCTCTCCTTGGAGGGCTGGATTCTGGGCTCCAGTGCCTTAGTCTCTTCCAAGAACTAAACGCTACTGATGCCAGGATGCTATATAGGTCCAGGGGTGTGGGTTCCTTAACACAGGCCCCCGGTCCCTGAAGGTCCAAGACAATACCCACGGAGATGGGGGAAGGCTGGGCCTCTTGCATTTTGCAATACCCTGCGGCGTGGAGCAGGTAAGAGGGAACCTGCGGGACTTGGTTCGACAGTAGGTATCCCCCTGGGGGTTCTGGGTTGGCTAATGGTATGCTTGTGCATCAGCCACTATCTCCACTATGTCTGTTGAGGCAGGATGGGATGTACTAATGTTTACCCAGATAACATGTAGATATATATATATGCTTTTAAAAGATATGTATTTTGCTACTCCCCCCAGATTTGCCTGTTAGCATGATACTGCAGCCCCACGTGTATAGAGAGGAAGTGCTGACAAAACTCCTGTTTCCTAGGAAGCCTAGGGAGACAGCTTCCTCTATGTGTGCACTACAAAGATTAGTGGCTTACCAGGTGTCTGTGTTTCTAGCGCTGGTCCAGGCTTCTCCTCTGCTCTCTGCTTCCTCCATGTTGGTTTCAGCGTGGGGGGGGCGGGGGCGCGCGCGCGCGCGTGCTCGCCGCCTTTTACAGCGTCAGTGGCGTGGGGGGGGGGGCGGGCCAGCAGCGTCAGTCTCAGATAAAGCAAAAAAGCATTTCCTGGCTGGTCATTCCCTCCTGAGAGCAGTGGAGAGTGAGGACATAGAGCGCGCAGCTGAGCCAGTTCTGGCTAACAGTGACACCCAGTGGTGGTTTGTGGATCTTCAGGTCTGGACTTAAAAGTCCACACTGACCAGAGAAAAAAAAAAAAATATATCTTTTTTTTTGCTTAAAGGGACTCAGCCTTAGATCTGGCAGTATCTGAGTCGGTGCAACCTTGGACTCCAGCTAACGGGCATTGGTGTGGCAATACTCACAGGACTTTCCTCTGTATTGCCGCCTTCTCAGGCGCATGAAAATTTTGAAAAGATTTTACCATAGCCTGTCCTTATTAATGTTTCACTTCTAGCTACAACAGTTGGGTGTTGGCTGTAGGGGTGTCTCAAGGTTGTGCAATGGCTCCCAAGGAATCAGGACCAGCTAAGGCTGCAAAAGGTGCCAAAAAAGTAAAGGGGTCTCCAACGGGGTCAGAGGATTTGGGCCAGGCTCCAGTGGTCCCACCCTCACCAGATAGACCACCGAACAGCATCGTGCAGGAGCCATTGAGGGTGCTAGGGGCAGAGGCGGCCCCCAATCAACCCATTCCCGTTTATGTTACGGAAGAAATGCTAGAATCCACCCTGGGTGGGCTAGAGAAAAGGTTAACTGCTTTAATTGCCCGCTCTTTGCCGGGTGGCAAACGGGCTAGATCCCCGTCACCTAAAACGGTGTGTTCAGATGCAGAGGTCCTCTCTTCGGAGGAATTGGACCCACAGGGGGATCAAGCGGACCTGAGTCCTGAGGGGTCAGACATTGAAGATTCCACTATAGATGACATTTTTTCGGCTTCTCAAGCAGAGAGTCTGTGGATCCAGTCTCTGACGGATATGGTTCGCACTGCTTTTAAACTTCCAGTGTCAGAACAATTAGCCCCGCGGTATCCTTGTTAGGTTCCTTGAAGGCACCATTGAATGGTGCGTCTTTCCCGGTTCACCCCCTTCTGGAGAGCGTGATTTTTCAGGATTGGGCTCGACCTGATAGGATTTTTATCCCTCCTAAAAGGTTTACCATTCTCTATCCTATGGAAGAAGAATTTGCAAAGAAATGGGCACTCCCTACCGTGGACGCAGCCATTTCCTGCGTAAATAAATCCCTGACTTGTCCGGTTGAAAATGTCCAGGTGTTTAAAGATCCAGTCGACAAAAAATTGGAGACCCTACTGAAGGCTTCTTTTACCACAGTAGGTGCCGTGGTTCAGCCAGCAGTGGCAGCCATTGGCGTTTGTCAGGCTTTAAAGGATCAGACTAAACAGATATTAAAGGACATACCGGCTCAGCAAGCTCGTGAATTGGCTGACCTCCCAAGAGCTCTCTGCTTTGCAGTAGATGCTATTAGGGACTCCATTCAACAGGCGTCCCGTTTATCTCTGCTGTTGGTTCATATGCGTCGCCTTTTGTGGCTAAAAAACTGGTCAGCAGAGGCACCCTGCAAAAAGCTTTTAGCAGGATTTCCCTTTCATGGTGGGAGACTATTCGGTGAAGACCTAGATAAATATATCCAGACCATATCAGGTGGTAAAAGTTCTTTCTTGCCCATCAAGAAAAGATCACGTGGGCCCGCATTTAAGCGACAGGCCTTCGCAGGCTCGGCCCCTTCAACGTCCCGTCAGTATCGACGGCCTCCCGGGCGTTCGGCATTTAATAGCCGCCCACAAGGACAAGCCACGACAGGCAAGAGGCCATGGTCTCGCAAGCCGGTTAAACCAGTCCTTAAGTCAGATTCATGAAGGGGCGCCCCCACTCTCTTGGGTGGGGGGAAGGCTTCGGTTCTTCTCCGAAGTGTGGAAGGCCAGAATTCCCTACTCTTGGGTAAGATCCGTGGTAACCACGGGCTACAAGCTAGAGTTTCGGGAAGTCCCCCCTCCTCATTTTCAGGGGTCAAGTCTTCCAAGCGACCCATTAAAGAGGGCCTCTCTTGCAAAAGCATTGGATCGTCTCTTACTCCAAGGAGTAATCGTAGAAGTACCAACCCAGGAATGGGGTCTGGGATTCTACTCCAACCTTTTCATAATACCAAAGCCCAATGGCGACGTCAGGCCTATCTTGGACCTCAAACGCCTAAATCGCTTTCTAAACATTCAGACCTTTCGTATGGAGTCCATACGTTCGGTGGCAGCCAGCCTACATCAAGACGACTTCCTAGCATCTATAGACATAAAGGATGCGTATCTGCACGTGCCGATCTACCCGCCACATCACAGGTTTATTTGTTTTATGATACATCACCGCCATTACCAGTTCGTAGCCCTCCCTTTCGGGTTGGCAACAGCTCCGCGGGTATTCACAAAGGTGTTAGCCCCGGTGCTAGCCGTCCTAAGGACAGAAGGCATTTTAGTCTTGGCATACTTGGACGATCTTCTGGTTATCGACAGCTCAGCCTCCAACCTCAATCAGGCAGTAGGTCGCACAGTTCAGCATCTAGAGGAATTCGGATGGATTGTAAATCTAGAAAAATCGGTATTGAAACCCACAAGGCAGTTGGAATATCTAGGCCTTCGGCTAGATACAGACTGCCAAAGGATAATTTTACCTCAAGCAAAGATTAGATCAATAGCTCAAGAAGTTCAAATGATCTTAGGCAAGAAGAGGCCGACTATTCGCCTATGTATGCGACTGCTAGGGAAGATGGTGGCCGCCTTCGAGGCTGTGCCCTACGCCCAGATCCATACCAGATATCTTCAGGCAGCCATTCTCTCTGCTTGGAACAAGTCCATTCAGGCGTTGGATCGTCCGTTAGTGCTCTCCCCGAAGGTCCGGCGCAGCCTGTCTTGGTGGCTGGTCTCTCAAAATTTGTCAAAAGGGAAATCCTTTTGCCCCATCACGTGGAAGATAGTATCCACGGATGCCAGCCTGTTAGGTTGGGGGGCAGTTCTAGAAGAACAGACCCAGCAAGGGCTGTGGTCGGGGGCAGAGAAACTGCTTCCCATCAATATCTTGGAGATCAGAGCTGCTCGACTGGCCCTGATCGCCTGGACTCTCCCTCTTCAGGGTCTGCCAGTAAGGATACAGTCCGACAACGCCACTGCGGTGGCATACATAAACCACCAGGGGGGCACGAAGAGCCCAGCAGCCCAAAGAGAAGTAAACCTGATTTTCTCATGGGCCGAAGCCCATGTACCCTGCATCTCGGCGGTGTTCATCCCAGGGATAGACAATTTGCGAGCAGATTTTTTGAGTCGTCAACAGTTGCTCCCGGGGGAATGGTCACTTCACCCCCAGGTATTCCAAGAGATTTGCCAAAGATTCGGAGTCCCAGACGTGGACATTATGGCAACGAGATCCAACAAAAAGTTGGACAAATTCATATCCCGAGCCAGGGATCCCTCGGCATACGGGACCGATGCCTTGGTTTGCCCTTGGCACCAGTTTTCTCTTCTGTATGCGTTCCCTCCACTGCAGATGATTCCCCGCCTTCTACGGAGGATCCGGGTGGAGCGCAGGCCTGTGATCCTGGTGGCCCCAGCCTGGCCCAGGAGGGCTTGGTACGCACTGATCGTGAAGATGTCAGTCGGGGCGCCGTGGCCGCTCCCCCTGCGCCCAGATCTTCTGTCTCAAGGCCCAATCTGCCATCCTGCTTCACAGCAGCTAAATTTGACGGCTTGGCGGCTGAATCCCTAATTCTTAAGGGCAGAGGCCTCTCAGATCAGGTCATATCTACGTTGATTCAGGCTAGGAAACCGGTCTCCAGAAATATTTATTACAGAGTCTGGAGAACCTATGTGGAGTGGTGCGAGTCTCAAAAATGGCATCCTCAAAAGTTTTTTATTGACAGGATCTTGCGATTCCTCCAGGTTGGCGTTGACAAGGGGTTGGCTCTTAGTACTCTAAAGGGGCAGGTGTCGGCTTTATCAATATGGTTTCAAAGACCCTTGGCCACCCATTCGCTTATGAAAACCTTCTTGCAGGGGGTCTTGCATGTGAATCCCCCTATTAGAGCTCCCCTCTGCCCCTGGAATTTAAATCTGGTCTTGTCAGCTTTACAAAGGCAGCCGTTTGAACCTCTGACAGAAATCCCTCTTGTGCTACTAACCCGAAAGTTGGTTTTCTTGGTGGCTATGGCTTCAGCCAGAAGGGTTTCCGAGCTGGCAGCCTTGTCATGCAGGGAGCCATACCTTATTCTGCATAAGGACAGAGTGGTTCTGCGGCCTCAACCTTCTTTCCTTCCTAAGGTCATATCCAGTTTTCACTTGAATCAGGACCTAGTCCTACCATCCTTCTTTCCTACTCCCCAGTCCAGAGAGGAAAGACGGCTTCATACTTTGGACGTGGTTCGAGCCATGAGGGTCTATCTCAAGGCTACAGAGAAGATTCGGAAAACAGATGTGCTTTTTGTTCTTCCGGATGGCCCCAAGAAGGGTCAGCCAGCTGCCAAGTCTTCCTTGGCTAGGTGGATTAAGCAGCTGATTTTTCAGGCCTATGGTCTGAAGCGCGTTCCACCTCCCTTATCAGTTAAAGCCCATTCTACGAGGGCCATGAGTGCCTCCTGGGCGGCACACCATCAGATTTCTATGGCACAGGTTTGCAAGGCGGCAACCTGGTCTTCCGTACATACGTTTACTAAATTTGGACGTTGCAAAGGGTACGGACGCAGCTTTTGGGCAGGCGGTCCTACGGGCAGCAGTGTAGAATCCTCTGGCCCGGTTCACGCCCCCTTGTTTTTCTGTTGGTGGAGCCATGTTTTCTCCTGACAATGTTTTATTTGGCTATTCTTGGCCTTACGGTCTCCCTCCCCTCATGGAGCATTGCTTTAGGACATCCCAAGTGTAATGGCTATGCGCTCTGTGTCCCGTGATGTACGATAAAGAAAAAAGGATTTTTAATAAACAGCTTACCTGTAAAATCCTTTTCTTGAAGTACATCACGGGACACAGAGCTCCCACCCCTCTTTTGGGGAACATTGTGTAATCTCGGGAGAATTGCTTGCTACAAAACTGAAGCACTCCCAGTGGGAGGGGGTTATATAGGGAGGAAACTTCCT
This sequence comes from Rana kukunoris, assembly GCA_029574335.1. Taxonomy (NCBI): domain Eukaryota; kingdom Metazoa; phylum Chordata; class Amphibia; order Anura; family Ranidae; genus Rana; species Rana kukunoris. Next base: position 79,432,542 of record CM056055.1, on the reverse strand, counting down.
GTGAAATTGATTACACCAGTGTCCACACCTGAAGGTACCCATATAACCCAAGTGTAATGGCTATGCGCTCTGTGTCCCGTGATGTACTTCAAGAAAAGGATTTTACAGGTAAGCTGTTTATTAAAAATCCTTTTTTTTTTTTGCCCCAAGTCATTGAATAATGACCAAAAAAAATAAAATTACAAAACTTTGTCACTAAATGATATATTTCTCAGGCCTCGTACACACGAGGCAATTCATTTGTTCAAATTGGTCGGACCGACCGATTTGAACAAATCTGTCTCTTTGGATTTTGGCTTGCTCGCGTGTACACACGAGCAAACCAAAATCCCCGCTAGCAGACGGCGCGGTGACGTGGCGGTGACGTTGACGCCGCCACGTCACCGCACCAGGAAGTAAAACACTTACACGCATGCGCCGAATCCATTCGGCGCCGGTGCGAGACGACATGTCTGCTGGTAAGTGTACTAACCAGCAGACATGTCGGGCGGACGGGTTCCCACCCGATAGATTTCAAAGCATGCTTTGAAATCTGTCGGGTGGCCAAATCCATCGGCTCGCCCGTACACACGATCAAATCTGTCTGCTGGGACGGTCTAGCAGACCGTTTCCAGCAGACAGATTTGATCGTGTGTACGCGGCCTCACACATGCCATGGGCATATGTGGAATTGCACCCCAAAATACATTCTGCTGCTTCTCCTGAGTACGGGGATACCACATGTGTGGGACTTTTTGGGAGCCTAGCCGCGTACGGGGCCCCAAAAACCAAGCACTGCCTTCAAGATTTGTGTGAGTGAAATCAAAAATGTATGTCCTTAGAAATCTTGAAGGCGGTGCTTGGTTTTCTGGGTCTCATACGCGGCTAGGCTACCAAAAAGTCCCACACATGTGGTATCTCCATACTCAGGAGAAGCAGCAGAATGTATTTTAGGGTGCAACTCCACATATAACCATGGCATGTGTGAGCAATATATCATTTAGAGACAACTTTTTGATTTTATTTTTTTGTCATTCAATTACTTTGGCCAAAAAAAAAAAACAAATCAATGGACTCAACATGCCTCTCAGCAGTTTCCTTAGGGTGTCTACTTTCCAAAATGCGGTCATTTTTTATTTTTTTTTGTGCTATTTTGGCATTTTATGGCCTTCGAAACTGTGATAGGTAGTGAGGAGTGAAATCAAAAATGTACACCCTTAGAAAGCCTGAAGGCGGTGATTGGTTTTTGGGGTCCCTTACGTGGCTAGGCTCCCAAAAGGCACACATGTGGTATCCCCGTACTCAGGAGAATATATTTTGGGGTGCAATTCCACATATAACTGTGGCATGTGTGAGAAATATATCATTTAGTGACAATGTTTTGTACATTTTTTTTTTTGGTCATTATTCAATCACTTTGGGCAAAAAAATAAATATACCATGGACTCAACATGCCTCTCAGCAAATAGCTTGGGGTGTCTACTTTCCAAAATGGGGTCATTTGGGGGGGGGGTTTTGTGCTATTTTGGCATTTTATGGCCTTCGAAACTGTGATAGGTAGTGAGGAGTGAAATCAAAAATTTGCGCCCCTAGAAATGCTGAAGGCGGTGATTGGTTTTTGGGGTCCCGTACGCGGCTAGGATCCCAAAAAGTCTCACACATGTGGTATCCCCGTACTCAGGATAAGCAGCAGAATGTATTTTGGGGTGTAATTCCACATATGGATTGATCAGTGGGTTTGCCCACCATTAGAATACCTTCCTTCATCCACCCACTTCTAATGATGGGCATACATGCACCATTTTTATATGCCGAAGCATGGGGGCATCCTCCCGCAAAAAAAGTTATGCCGCGTACACACGGTTGGACTTTTCTATGCCGCGTACACACGGTCTGACTTTTCTATGCCGCGTACACACGGTCTGACTTTTCTATGCCGTGTACACATGGTCAGACTTTTCCACGGGAAAGCCTCCGTAGGAATGTCAACCGTAAGTACGCGGCATTAGGAGCAAAATCGCTTCTCCGCCCCTAATGCCCCCATGCTTCGGCATATATGCTCTTTTTTTAACTGTGGTGGTGAAATCACCTCCTACAGCATTGGAGTCGCGGCTTTATATATATCGTGGGAGCAAACGCTGTTGCTGTCACGCTAAATAAATCCGCGCTGCAACTGAATGGCGTACCTGAAAACAGTAAAGTAAATTACATACCTGAAAAGCAAGCATGAAAAAACATAACAATAAAACTTTGCAGAATGGAATACAGTAAAAAAGAGCAGCACAATAGAGAGGGAGAGAACAATAAAACGACAACTATTTGTGTTTTTTTTTACTTTTTACTTTTTTTTTTTTTGTTTTAACACTTTTTTTTGTAACTAACTGTTCAACTTTTCGGTTCCAGGTTTGGGTCTCTCATAATGCGATGGCATCTTGGGAGACCTTGTGTAAGTGTGCCTAGCCTGTGAAATGTTTTACCCTACACTAATAATTTACTCGTGTGTAAAAGCATTCAAAACATTTACCAATACAAAGACCAGGGTCGGCAGGACATTGGGGACAGAAATAACAGGTGTCACGCCTAAATCCGCGCTTGGTACAGACACGACATCTTCTTTGGGGGGCTCGTTGGGTAGGGGTACTCTCGAGGGCATACAAAAAATGCCTCTCATGCAGTCGACTTACTGCATTTGGTCGGGGATGGTGAGGTGCAGAACCGCCGGGATACAGAAGTTCTGTGATGATATCTTTCTGGAATTGAAGGAAGGATCCATTCCGTCCTGAAGCTTTGTATAAGACAAAAGCATTCAGTAGAGTTAATTGAAATAAATGTAGAGACACTTTTTTGTACCAGCGTCTCGTTTTATGGGCAATATGATACGGCGCCATCAACTGGTCGTTGAGGTCCACCCCTCCCATATTTTGGTTATATTCGTGGACACAGAGGGGTTTCTCCACAACACCAGTCACCGTACGAATTTTTACTGTCGTGTCTGCGTGAAGGGTGGTAAGAACGAAAACATTCTTATTGTCCCGCCACTTCACAGTGAGCAAATTATTACATCTGCAGCAGGCTCTCGCCCCCAGCCTAATACGGGCATCTACAAGCCGCTGGGGAAAGCCCCGGCGATTAGGTCGCACGGTGCCACATGCTCCAATCTGACGATCAAACAAGTGACTAAAAAGTGTCACACTGCTGTAATAATTGTCCACATACAAGTGGTACCCCTTTCCGAATAAGGGTGACACCAAGTCCCAAACGATCTTGCCAGCGCTCCCCATGTAATCTGGGCATCCTTCCGGCTCTACCTCACTATCTTTGCCCTCATAAACCCTAAAGCTGCATGTGTAGCCTGTTGCCCTGTCACAGAGCTTATAGAGCTTGAACCCGTATCTGGCACGCTTGCTGGGAAGGTACTGCTTGAAAGGCAAGTGGCCAGAAAATTTAATTAGAGACTCATCAACGCAGACAACTTGCTGGGGATTAAACAAGGCTGCAAAACGTTCGTTGAAATGGTTTATGAGGGGCCGAATTTTGTAGAGCCGGTCAAATTCAGGGTCTCCAAGTGGACGACAAAGTGCATTGTCGCTGAAATGCAGGAACCGCAGGATCGTCTTGTATCGTTTCCTGGCCATGTGAGCAGAGAATATGGGCATTTGGTCAATTGGCTCTGTGGACCAATACATGCGCAATTGAGGACATTTGTGTATACCCATATTGAGGGTAAGGCCCAGAAAGGTCTTAAATTCGGAAACCTCAAGAGGTTTCCATTCTTTGGCAAGGAGGGTCTGGGGATTAGTGGCGATGTAGGTACTAACATATAAATGAGTCTGGTCCACAATAGATCTATAGAGATCTTCCGTGAAATACAGCGAATAAAAATCAAGTGGCATAAGGTTCGCTGTATCCACCTGAATACCGGGTTGGCCAGTGAATGGGGGAAGTACGGGTGCTGCAGAAGTGGTGGGGACCCAATCAGGATAGGCAAATTCTGCAGGAAGGGCACTATGGGCGCAACGGACCTGTCTTTGTCTTCTTCTTGTTGGCAGCGGGACACTACTTGTGCTTGCCACCTCGCCAGCTTGAACTGCACTTATGGGACTCGACACGTCACCACGTGATACTGCAGTGCTGGATGAACGACCAGGGTGTACTAGGCCGCTGGTGCTTGCCAATCCACCAGAAGGAATAGCGGCGCTAGTACTGGCTCTCTGCTCCATACAAGGGTCCTGCGGTTCTTGCTCCTCAACAACCTCCGAATGGGATTGGGTACGCCTGGCCTTAGCAGGGACCACCACTCCGTCGTCAGAGCTATCTGATATGGAGCCGCTGTCGTAAATAGGATCGTATTCTGAGCCCGAATCTGACAGATGCGTGACCTCCTCTTCACTATCTGACATGCTCAGGATCCTAAAAGCCTCTACACCAGTGTACATTCGCTTTGCCATTTTGGGCTCTAAATTTAGTCGTAGACTGGTGATGATTCACAGGTAAAAAAAGCACCTAGCTATAGAAAAGCAAATGTAGAAAATGCTTCAAAAAAACTGTCGGCAATACCCCAGTACTCGGCAATACCCCAATACTCGGCAATACCCCAATACCCTGCATGATACTTTGCAATACCCCAATACTCTGCAATACCGCCTATGGGGATTTTTAAGTAGCTAAGTTTGGCGCCATTCCACGAGTGTGCGCAATTTTGAAGTGTGACATGTTGGGTATCTATTTACTTGGCGTAACTTCATCTTTCACATTTTGAAAAAAAATTGGGCTAACTTTACTGTTTTGTTTTGTTTTAAGCACAAAACAGTTTTTTTTTAAAAAACACGCTTTCAATAAATTTATGCGAAAATACCGTGCGAGATAAAAAGTTGTAACGGCCGCCATTGTATTCTCTAGGGTCTTTGCTAAAAAAGCATATATAATGTTTTGGGGTTCTATGTAATTTTCTAGCAAATAAATGATGATTTTTCCATGTAGGAGAGAAATGTCAGAATTGGTCTGGGTGTTCCAGAACGCCTGATGACGTTCCCTGCATGTTGGGCCTCTGTATGTGGCCACGCTGTGTAAAAGTCCCACACATGGGGTATCGCCATACTCGGGAGGAATAGCAGAATGTGTTTTGGGGTGTAATTTGTGGTATGCATATGCTGTGTGTGAGAAATAACCCACTAATATGACAGAAACACGTTTTTTTTTTCTACAGAATTTTCAGTCGTTTTTCTTTTATAGCGCAAAAAATAAAAAAAACAGAAGTGATCAAATACCACCAAAAGAAAGCTCTATTTGTGTGAAAAAAAGGACAAAAATTTCAAATGGGTACAATGTTGTATGACTGAGTAATTGTCATTCAAATTGTGAGAGCACCGAAAGCTGAACATTGGTCTGGTTAGGAAGGGGGTTTAAGTGCCCAGTGGTCAAGTGGTTAATACATATCGTAGATTTTTTTTTTTTTTTTGCATTCTCTAAAAACAATCATGGAAAAAGGGCTACTTGTGCAATAATGTGCAACAAGACTTCTTCAAAACACCCGTGCTATTAGTTCTACATGTTTAGCCCTAAAACGGGGCCTTTTTCAGGAACACACTGGTAAATGGTGATCTACTGTATATGAAAAGTATTGAAAATCAAATAAATAATAATCGAGACAAATATATATATATATATATATATATATATATATAGTGCACATATATATATATATATATATATATATATATAGTGCACATATATCTTGACAGGTGTATGCAAAATAAGCTATAACTGTGCCATAGGCAAGGTTTAAAGGGAGAAAACCACTGCAGCAGAGATCGGGATAGGTGACCTGGAAGATAAACCCCCCATACTGATTAAAGGAGCCCAGTCCCCCACATGCCTGGCCAGAGCTACTGATATGCGCACAAATTTTGAGAATCGCCTCAGGCGCAATAATGTGCGCATAGTGGTGTTACCAGAGAAGGTGGAGGGTCGTGACCCCACGCAGTTTGTAGAACAGTGGATGGTTGATGTGTTTTGGCAAAGAGGCTTTCACACACTTATATGCAGTGGAGAGGGCCCACAGAGTACTAGCTAGGCCTTTACCGCCGGGCAATCCCCCTCGCCCGATACTGGCTCGCCTGCTGAATTACAGGGACAGAGAAATTATTCCAAGGATGGCCAAGGAAAAGCAAAATGTTCAGTATGACATGCGGGTCTCATTTTACCCTGACTTTTCGGCTGCTGTTCAGAAGAGTCACTGAGATCAAAAAACTTCTGCAGGCACTTCTTTGAACACCCTGCTGAAACCTCAGACTGGCTAGACGCTAACGCAAGCGCACTCCGCCAAGCTCAGAGACCTGTGGCGGAAGAAGATTGACTCACCTGACGGTTGCCAAATGCTCTATCTTATTTCTCCCTCGGCTAAGGGAAATGCTAGAAACATACAATGATCTTTTTCACAAAATGCGAGTTTGGAATTATTTACTCCTGGTAATAAATCTATCAAGGATTACCTGTGTCGCCACTTTAGACGGCCCTTATGATGGTTCGCGGGACCTGTTGTCCCCTGTCAGTTTAAAGTTCCCGTTGTCACCTCAGTGTTCAGGATTACAAGGAGAATACACTCTTAGGAGTGACCAGCTCAAACGGGCAGTTGGCCTGCAACGGATGAGACCTGTACAGTAGTTTACCGCACCATTGTGTGTTCTAGGTTGTTATTATGCAACAGTTTTTGTTCCAGAGCAGACCGTTTAAATTGAAGTATGGGCTACCAGCTCTTTTTAATATTTGGCCGAGATCACATTTTCCATTGGTATGCAAGTATGACATCACAGACCTTACCACCTGGCTGCTTGGGGATGGGATGGATGAGGGCTGTGCTCCCTCCCCCCCCTGCAAGAAATATACTTGACTCTCCACAAAGACGACCAACAATGCTGTCATGGAACAATAGGGGGGTGCAGGGTCCTCTGAAGCGTACCATGGTGTCGTCCCTGATGAGGAAACGTTTGCTCCATCTGTGCCCTACAGAAGACTCATCTTACGGCTGTGACTCTGAGGCATGTTTGAACTATCGGTGGGTGGACAGAGCTGATCATTTCGCTCACACTCCCTATTCAAGGGGGTGAGTGTGTTGATACATAGCTCCATAGATTACGAGGATCTTGGCTCAGAGATTGATCCAGATGGGAGATATGTTTTTCTCTTTTGCAAGTTGTTTATTTTTAAATGCATCCTTGTGTTTGTGTATATACCCAGAGCTCTGTTGGAGTATCAGGTGAAGTGCCTGCCATTGTATGCCTTCGGGGATTTCAATTGCTACACAGACCCTTTGTTGGACAAGTATCTGCCGGGGGGTGGAGGGATGGGGACGCATCGCACAGCCCTACAGAAATGTATGGAGGACGTGGGGTGGAAGGACCCATGGTGGGCAAAAAATCCGGGTGTGAAACAATTCTCCTACTTCTCCAAGAGCTACTTCTTTTTATCAAGGATAGATTTATGTTTGTGTTCCTATGCAGCTGAACGATACATTTCAGAGGTGGCCTATGCTCCTAGAAGTGTGTTGAATCACTCCCCATTTATTGTGACATTGGAGGTGGCCAAGGCTCCGTGGAAAATGAACGCTTTTTGGATGAATCTCTTCCCTTCCCATGAGCAGAAAGAATCTCACATTTTAGATTTTTGATGCATTCACACCGCCTCCGATGATGTGGCCGTGACCTGGGAGGCCTTTAAGGCTGTCCCGAGAGGCCTCTGTATGACCGAAATCCAAGCCATTAAGAGACGGACAAATCCTCAGAAGGAGGGAAAAGAACAGATGGCAGAGGACCTGGAGGGTACTTCTATTGCAAATCCAACTGAGGCTAACAGGGAGGCGTGGCTCTTAGAGCAGGATGCTTTGTACCAATCCACAGCCTCCGGGGCAGAGAGGAAATAGTTCTTTCAGAGGGCGGCTTTTTATGAGGAGGGTGAGCACACTAGTCGCATGTTAGCAGCTATTGCCCACTCCCACCAGATGTCCCCCTCTATTGGGGCGCTGTGCACTCCCACGGGTGGGAAAACCAGCTCCCTAGACCAAATTTTGTCAGAACTGTGAGTTTTTACTCCTCCCTATATGAATCCAAACAAGCATACTCGTTGGAATCATTGGCTGATTACGTGGATACTGTCCACCTGCCTACCCTGGCAGCCTCCGCTGGGGAAATGCTTGACGCCCCCCTGACTTTAAAAGAATTGCAGACCACGACCAGTTTGTTCCCTAACTCAAAAGCCCCGGGGGGCGACGTGCTCCCTATAGAGGTTTACAAGCAATCTGAAGTACCTATGCTTTCACACCTACTGAAGGTGATCAATGCTGCAAAAGAAAGCGGTAACCTCCCCCATTCTATGACCAGAAAAAATATAGTATTGATTTTGAAACCAGATAAAGACCCTCTAGACCCGGGATTGTACAGACTTTTTTCTCTGCTGCAAAATTATGTAAAGATCCTTGTCAAGGCCTTGACAATATGTTTAAATAGCGCTATTTCTACCTATTTCTTTCTCTGATCAATCCGGGTTTATGCCCCAAAAGTAGTCTGCGATTAATTTGCAGAGACTTTTCCTCAATATTCAATCCAGGGTGGACAATATGGGGGACCGAGCACTGTTATCCTTAGATGCCTATAAGGCATTTGATAGCGTTGCATTGGGAGTATCTGTGGGTGGTGTTGCAGAAGTTTGGATTTGGGAGCGGGTTCATTGCATGGGTACAGCTTTTATATTCTTCCCCTGTAGCGGCTATACGGGGGGAGAATTTCCCATACCTTTAAATTACATTGAGGCACAAGGCAGGGGTGCCCCCTATCTCCCATCCTGTTCGCCCTGGCCATGGAGCCCCTGGCTGCCCTAATTCGAACTGGTCCCTTAATACAGGGATTCAAATATTGAGATCTTCAGGAGAAGATCATGCTATATGCCGATGACACCATTCTGCTCCTTGGCAATACATCCACCTCACTGACAGAAGCAATGAATGTTGTGTGGCAGTTTGAGGAGTATTAGGGTCTAGTTATTAATTGGACCAAGTCCTCCTTGCTACTACTGGACCGTGAGCATTCCGCATCCCCACTGATCATACAGGATATCCCAGTCTCCACATCCATCCTATGTCAATCTCAACCTCACCCCTTTGATCAATCGCTGTCACGATTGGGTCAAGGTGTGGAGCAAGCTAAAGCTGTCCCCAGCGGGGAGGGAAAATTTGATAAAGATGAATCCTCATGCCATAGCTACTCTGTGCTTCACAACTCCCCAATGGTTATTCCCTTGAAAGTTTATAATTAGTAATTCAATTTTTAGATCACTTATATGGCTCACAAAGCCCCCAAAATCAAACTTCACCAAATATATATCTGGGATAATCAATATTACCAGGAAATAGTGAAATTGCCATACGGTCTGAAATGGAAACAATACAGGGTATGAAACCTGACTCGCATATTTAAGGCTGACAAACGGATCCTTCCAGTAGCTCAGTGAGGCTTTTAAACTTCCGACATCTATGCACTTTTATTACATGCAACTCAAACACGCAGTTGATGCTCAGAGGGATGAGGATATTTGGTCCTTGGATTCTGCATCGGTTTTCAATTGAATGAATGACTTGTATAGCGCAATGCATGCAAACTGAAACGCCTCTAGGTGCTTTTTCTAGCCAGTGTCTGCTTGGCTGGTGCGGTCATTTTTACCCCGTAGGATCTCGACACGCCAATTACCTGTTATTACCTGTTTGAAGTGACTACCTATAAGGGGTTTATCCAAACTCACACAGGACCCAGGTGGGGAGAGGGGCATGGCCGGATGCGAGAGAGAGGAAGCATGGAGTGAGGACACGTGTTGATTCCCTCCTGCCCTCCCTTATACCTTCTACCTTCTACCTAGACCATATCATTGCTTGGCTTGTCCGTCGCTCTGGCTGATGGAAAAGATGATCCTATGTTGATTACTTGCTAACAGGAGTGGTACATAAGGAGCACAGAGAGTATGCATTGAGTTCATATGCCCGGCTAATAGATTGGGACACTGAGGAGGAGTGCACCTCCCCCGGAAAGTGAACGGCTAAGGCCTCTTACACACAGATCAGTTTTTCTTCAGGTTTTTCTTTTCAGTTTACCAAAACTATGTAGTACAAGGGCCTGCCTGATTGCATACAAATTGAGACTCTTGAGGTTTGACCTCATATTAGATGGATTTGGTAAACTGAAAAGAAAAACCTGAAGAAAAACTGATCTGTGTGTAAGAGACCTAACTGAAAACGAAACTGCTGAGCAGTGTGTTGAATCCCTGCTAGGTATGTGAGAGCAAGGGAGGAAGGGCTGGAAAACTCTCAGAAAAGCTGTGTGAAGGACTCTGAAAAACCTGATAAGGACACCAGCTCCATTACACCTTCACTACAATCTACACCTGCTTCAAACCCCCCTGTAATACCTTTTTCACACTGTGTTAAATCCATCTAAACTGCTGTAGATGTGTGAGCAGGGGTGTCTGTGATTAGAGCAGAATACAGCAGCTATACTGGGCAACCTAAAGTTGTTTGGAAAACATTGTGCAGAGAAGCTGTGGAGGCTACCTTACATACTTGGACAGCTTGTATTACACCTGGACAATTTGTGTATGAGGACAGCATGCTGTGAGTGATGATCAGTGCCGAGCGAAACTGCATCTAAGTCCACTGCTATGTGCAAATCAGGACTGTGTAAATAATCAGGATTTTTTGCGTGTGCATTTTTGTGTTTAACCGCTTCAATACCGGGGCTATTTTGGCACTTCTCGTACATGCATAAATTATAATTTTTTTGTTAGAAAATTACTCAGAACCCCCAAACATTATATATTTTTTTTTAGCAGACACCCTAGGGAATAAAATTCCGGCCATTGCAACTTTTTATCTCGCACATTATTTGCGCAATCATTTTTCAAACGCCTTTTTTGGGGGAAAAAATGGTTTTGTGAATTAAAAAATAACAAAACAGTAAAGTTAGCCCAATTCTTTGGTATAATGTGAAAGATGAAGTTACGCCGAGTAAATAGATACCTAACATGTCACGCTTTAAAACTGCGCACACTCATGGAATGGCGCCAAACGTCAGTACTTAAAAATCTCCATACGCAACGCTTATTTTTTTTTTTACAAGTTACAAATTTAGAGTTCCAGAGGAGGTCTAGTGCTAGAATTGTTGCTGGCGCTCTAACGCACGCGGCGATACCTCACATGTGTGATTTGAACGGCGTTTACATATGTGGGCGGGACTTACGCGTGCGTTCGCTTCTGAGCGCGAGCTACCGGGGATAGGGGCGTTTACATTTTTTTTTATTATTATTTTATTTTTTATTTTACACAATTTCTTTTATTTTTAAACTTTTTTTGACATTTTTTTTTTTTTGATCACTTTTATTCCTATTACAAGGAATGTAAACATCCCTTGTAATAAGGAATGTGTGTGACAGGTACTCTTTATGGAGAGATGCAGGGTCAATAAGACCCAACATCTCTCCTCCAGGCTGGAAAGCATTAGATCGTGAAAAAAAATTCACAGATCTAATGCATTCAGCCGCTGTTGCGGCTGTGTTTACATTCCAGGACCCGGGCGTGACGTCATAACATCGCGCCCGGGCCTCCAACGATCATAGAGATGACTGGTGACCATCTAGTCACCAGTCTACTCTATGGTTTTCGACGGACGGCGGCGGATCGTTTCTCCGGGTCTCCGATGGCAAAGGAGAGCCCGGAGAAGCACCGGATGGCGGCGGGAGGGGGGGCGTCCCCTCCTGCCACCTAGAAGAACGATCAAGCGGCGGAACCGCCGCTATGATCGTTCTTATGGTGCGCAGATTCGCCGCCTGAACAGATGGATATCTGATGCCTGTGGCTGCAGGCATCATTCAGATATCCCTACTGAAAGCCAGGACGTCAATTGACGGCCTAGGTATTGAAGTGGTTAAGAATTAAACTGTGATGCTGTTGGCAGATTTGGGGGAAAAGAGAAAACGATTGGAGGATTGGAAGTTTTTAATATTTTTTCCTCTCCTGGCTAAAAACTTGCTAAAAACCTGTGCTGTCATTGCACGGCTATTTGCTATCTGCAGACTTTGGATACATGGGAATACCTTGAGTACTCAGAAAAGGTTTATTTCTCCCTGCCTTGCTTGTCCTATTTGGAGGGGGGGGGGTAAAAAAAAAAGAGAGAAATAAGTAGCTATGTCGGGCCCACAATCACTGCGGTCGGCTAAGGACAAGGAAAAGGAAAAAGACAAGGGTGAACCGGCTAGCGCAGCAGCTGCTCAATTAGAGAAATATGCACATACAACAGATCACACCCCAGTTAAAGGGGGGTCGTTAGCCCAGACTAAATCTACAGCTGACAGAAAAAGTCAAGGACCACCGGTAGGGATTGTTAAAAATGCCATCAATAAAAATATAGCCACAGTTGATAAAGGGACCGAGACAGATCCAGCACTAGCTACTATTGAGGAGGGCACCCCACATTAAAAGATGTATTCCTGGTGATTTAAAGCATGTAAACAGACACTGGGGGAGTTGTGTGATCAGATAAAGGGCGTTAAAGAGTTGATTTCTGTGAAACAGGAGCTTCAAAAAACAAATGAAAGGATAACTGAGGCAGAGGGAAGAATATCTCAAATAGAGGATGACTTATACCCAGTAAAGCAAGGGATTAAAGCAATGAAAGAACAATGTGCAAGTTTGAGGAAAAGATGGATGAAATTGAGAACAGGAACCGTAGGGATAATGTAAGATTGGTGGGACTACCAGAAACGTGTGAAGGGACCAATCCAACAGAGTTCCTGGAAAACTGTTTTTTAAAGCTATTTGGAAGAGAATGTTTTTTGCCACAGTTTTCCATAGACAGAGCACACAGAGTTCCTGCTAAAACCCCCCCCCCCCCCCATCAGGAGGACGCCCACGATCAATACTGTTGACATTTTTGAATTTCAAGGACAAAGTAATGCTACTTAGAAGAAGTAGAGAGATGGGGAGTATTATGTGGGAAGGAACAAAGGTTTCCTTGTACCCAGATTTTTCACCCTTTCTGCAAAAGCGGAGGGCCAGTTTTATTGAAGTTAAACGTAAAATGCAAAAGTTTATTCTAACATATGCGCTATCATATCCAGCGCGACTGCGAGTGGCAGCACTGGACGGGACTTTCTTTTTTGATTCCGTAGAGGACGCGATGAGATGGTTGGAGGACAACAAAGACCAGCTCTCACCAAAATTAGTTTAGGGAAGAAAAAGCATTAAATAAGTATTGGGTAGGGGGAGACACACATAGTTTGAGGGGTATAGTATGAGAGGGGAGTGCAATGCAACAAGATTTTGGTTTGTGAGAGGTACGGGGGAGGAGGAGGGATGGGGGAGGAGTATGGATGGACCGATCACACAAAAAGCCCCTAGGGTTTGCCTAGAAAGGGTGTTAATACACTGAGGTGAGTAACACGTAAATACCCAAATGGCACACATTTTTTATTTATTTTTTTGGCAGATAAATGTGCACAGATGTCAAATAAAATAATGCTTAGAAGCTAGATAAAACAATGATAAAATACACAAGTAATTAAAAAAGCCATAGGGTAAGTCTATGGACTTGCTCTATAGTGCTTCTGAAATGGAGAAATAGGAGTGGGTATACTAAGCTGGTGTAAAAATTATCACCATTTTCGTTTTTTTTTTTTTTTTTTTTTTACTTTTTTTTTTCGGGGTGTGACTTAAAATGATTTAATGCAGGACAGAATTTTGAAAATAGGATCTTGGAATGTCCACGGAATGGGTACCCCAGCCAAAAGAACAGCAGTATTTTTTACATGTTAGGAGCGCATAAGGTGGGGCTAATCTGCTTGCAGGAGACACTATACAAATGAAATTAAGAAACAAGTTCAGAACAAGAAGTTTCAACATCAATACTACTCGGTCCACACATCCTATTCAAGGGGTGTGACGGTTATGGTCAAGAGGGGAGTGATGTTCACCTGTAAGCAGATTAGCATTGATGAAGAGGTGCGGTACGTTTTTCTTCATTGTATAATAGAAAATAGGGAATATGTTCTTGCAAATATATACATCCCATCGCCATTCAAGTTGGAAGTCATGAATAAATTAATGGATTTTATGATGGATAAAACTGGGATTCCTGTTATAGCAATGGGGGATTTTAATGAGGCAATAAATAAAAAATTGGATAGATTTCCAGAAAATAGCATCCAGAATGCCTCAGAGAGTCAGTTGTATCAGTTCTTACATGAAGCAGGATTGTTTGATATATGGAGAGTGAGAAACCCAGAGGAGTTGCAATATTCGTGCTGCTCCAGTAGTTATTCCACATTGTCCAGGATAGATTTAGTCCTGGGGAATGTGGAAGCATCCCAAACAATAAGGGAAATAGTATACCAGGTTAGAGGGGTATCTGATCACTCACTAGTGACAATAGCGGTAAACCTAGAGGGGTGCAGATGTGATAGAGAATGGAAAATCAGCCCACTATGGCTTGAATTAATGGGGGATCCTGAGGTCATGCTAGCAAGATTAAAAGAGTTTATAGAGTTTAATGAGGGAATCGTCACGCGGGGAGTAATGTGGGATGCACTGAAGGCATTTCTCAGGGGTCTATGTATTCAACAAGTGGCAAAAATTAAAAAAACATCAAGGGAATGGGAAAATAGGAGTATGATGGAACTGGAGAAGGAATATATTGAGAACCCAACACTAGAGAAACAAAGGATATGGTTAAATAAGCAACAGGAATACAGGGTCGAAACAAGAAAATTGAAAGCATTTTTTAAGAACTTGGAATTACCGACTCTCATGGAATCAGAAAAATAGCTAATGGAGGCCCCAAAAACCCTGGAGGAGGTTCAATCAGCTGTCACTGAGATGGCCAACCAGAAGTCCCCCGGACCGGATGGACTGCCGGTGGAAATCTACAAATATTATGGGAAAGTGTTACTTCCAGAAATCCTTAAATTATTTAACTGGGCAATGGAAGGGGGGAAGCTCCCCAATTCTATGACTGAAGCTACAATAATAGTACTGCACAAGGAGGGGAAAGATCCGCTTGATACAGCATCATATCGGCCTCTTTCCCTTCTTTGTGCAGATGCAAAAATATTCGGTAGGTTGAAAAAAATTGTTGCGAGACTTATACATCAGGACCAAACCAGATTTATACCAAGTAGATCAACTAGTATGAACATCAGGAGGGTATTTCTTAACCTACAAACGCCAATAGAGAATGAAGGTACAAGAGTAGTAATGTCCCTAGATGTAGTCAAAGCTTTTGACAGCCTAGAATGGGGGTATATCTGGCATGTCTTGGAAGTCTTTGGGTTTGGGCCAAAATGTATTAAATGGGTTAAGTTAATGTACAGTGGTCCTAGTGCGAGAATCAGAGTCAATAATGAATACTCAACTAAGGTTCTGTTGGAGAGGGGCACAAGGTATTGTCACACCCCTGCTATTTGCCTTAGCAATGGAACCGTTGGCCACGGCAATAAGAACGGATATAAAAATGAGGGGATTCGTGAGACTGATTGGGGAGGAGAGGATTGCTCTCTATGCGGACAATGTCCTCCTCTTCCTTGGTGACACGGATCATTCCATTAAACAGGCAATGACTATTTTCGGAGAGTTTGGAAGACTTTCGGGATTGGTCATAAATTGGGAAAAATCAGCATTAATGCCGGTAGACCCAATGAGGACCCAGACATTGGTAGAAATCCCACAGTTAGAGATAGTGGGGAGAATCAAATACTTAGGAATATATATAACAAATGACCTTAATAAATATATAGGGAATAACTTAGTGCTGGAAAAAATGGGTTATCCCATATAAAAGAAAAAAAAATATATATAAACCTTGATAGCTTAAAGAGGGAGGGAGGGGGGAGTGGGAAAGCAAATGAACAAATGTTTTAAACACCAAAAAGATTGTTATATGAATAATAAGAAAAGCTGATATTAAGATTTTATATGAATGTAATCGGTTTTCGTTATAAGATGAAGAAAATTAATAAAGAATATATAAATTAAAAAATATGGGGTTTATATCCTGTTATGCCATGCTGCTAAATATCTTCCTCCAAGACACCCCTCTGAGGGCAGTGTCTCTGTGGGAACAAGATGTGGGTACATTTGAGGATGAGCAGTGGGAGTGGCGCAAAGGCTGTCACAGCTTTATATACTACTTAGGTGAAACAAAGGCTGAAAGACCTGCCTCCGAAGCGGATCCAATTTTGGGAGAATATGCCCAGGGCCTTATGTTTCACAATAGATGCCATCAGGGATTCTATTTAACAAGTTTCTCGCCTTACGATCCAGCGTGCACATGCGCAGAATTCTTTGGCTAAAGCACTGGTCAGCGGAAGCCCCATGCAAAAAGCTGTTGACCAGCTTTCCCTTCCATGGTAAACAACTTTGTGGGGATGATTTGGAAAAATACATCCAAAAGATATCAAGTGGCAAGACTACTCTGTTGCCGGAGAAGAAGAAAAATGCATCCTTGTTTTAAAATGTTCTCTCTTCCCAGCTCCTGGAACATCTGCCTCTAGGTAGTGACGACCTTCTCAGACAGCCTCAAAGGCCAGGCTCCGAAAACCAGGAAGCAGTGGGGACAAAGAGCTAAGAAGTAAAGCCCCAAATCTTCCTCATGAAGGGGCGCCCCCGCTCTACCGAGTGGGGGGACGGCTTTGGCAGTTTTCAGCGGCTTAATAGACAGAGATCCAGGACAAATGGGTGGTTTCGGCTGTATCCCTGGGGTACAAGCTGAAATTTCGAGATACCCTACCCGATTGGTTCAGAAGTTCAGGGATCTCCCAAAGATCCAACAAAAATATTTTCTTTCGAGGTTTGGATCATTTGCTGTCTCAGGGGGTAATCAAGGAAGTCCCTCTAAGAGAGTGAGGTGCAGGGTTCTATTCAAACCTCTTTGTGGTTCCAAAACCAAATGGAGACGTCAGACCAATTCTTGACCTAAAGCGTCTAAACCAGTTTCTAGATATTCACCATTTCCAAATGGAAACCATTCGGTCAGTGGTCGCCACCCTACAAAGCGAGGAGTATTTGGCATCTATAGACATCAAGGAAGCCTATTTACATGTGCCTATTTATCCCACGCACCAAAAGATCCTAACAGTCGCATTCCCTACGCCCAGTTTCATTTGAGACTATTGCAGGGCGGCATTCTGGCTGCTTGGAACAGGGAAAGCCGAGCTCTGGATTTACCCATGCGCCTGTCTGCACAAGTGCGCCAAAGCTTCAGTTGGTGGTTGAAAACCAAAAACTTGCAGAAAGGAAGGTCCTTCCTCCCAGTCACCTGGAAGGTGGTGTCAACAGATGCCAGCCTGTTGGGCTGGGGAGCAGTGTTAGAAGAAGCCTCCCAAAACCGAGGAGTGTCCAAGACGAGAGATTCGCTGGCTTACGGAACGGATGCTCTGACAATTCCTTGGAATCAGTTTTCACTTATCTATGCCTTCCCCCTGATCCCTCTCTTACAGAGATTGCTGGGCAGGATCAAGGAGGGAATACTGGTGCTTCTAGTGGCCCCAGATTGGCTCAGGAGGCCCTGGTACGCTGAGATCGTAAAGATGGTGGTAGGAAGACCTATGCCATGACTTACTGTTGCAAGGTCCAGTGTTCCACCCTTCCTTACAGAAGCTAAATTGTATGGTCTGGCTACTGAGACCTACATTTTGAAGAAAAGAGACTCTCTGGTCCAGTTCTTTCTACACTCATTAATGCTAGAAAACCGGTCACCAGGCTAATCTACTATAGAGTCTGGAAGGCATATGTTTCCTGGTGTGAGTCCAGAGGGTGGAATCCTCGAAAGGTATCCTATAAGTAGGATTCTCGCCTTTTGCCAATTAGGAGTGGACATGGAATTGGCCCTGAGTACTATCAAGGGTCAAATATCGGCTCTATCCGTCTTTTTTCAGAAACCATTGGCATCTCATTCCCTAGTCCGGGCATTCATTAAGGGAGTACTGTGGATAAATCCACCAGTCAAATCACCCTTGTGTTCCTTGTGTTTCTTTAATTCTTTTAATCTCTTGCCGACCGCGCTATAGCAAAAATACTGCTACAGCGCGGTCGAGTTACTTTGACACGACGTCCCTGGGACGTCGTCCTGCACTTCCGCGTTTGCGAGTCCCCTGGGATGCGCTCGCGGAAGTGTCCATGCTCGCCGGGTCTAGAAGACCCGGCGCATCACGGATCACGGTAAATTGCCGCTGATAGCGGCCGTTTACCATGTGATCGCGCCCGTCACGGCGTGATCACTTGTAAACAAACCTTCGTCATTTGATGACGCCGGTTCCTCCCTCTCCTCTCTGTACCGTTCGGTACAGTGTGCGAAGAGAGGGGGGGGGGAGCGGGGTGTCAGCAGCAGCGCTGTGGCTGGATCTGTGACAAATGCAGTCACAGATGCCTCCATCCATCCCAGCTCTGCAGTCCCCCAGTACCCTGCAATACCCCAGTACTCTGCAGTACCCCAGTACTCTGCAGTACCCTAATACCCTGCAATACCCCAGTACCCTGCAATACCCCAGTACTCTGCAGTACCCTGCAGTACCCTAATACTCTGCAGTACCCCAGTACTCTGCAGTACCCCAGTACTCTGCAGTACCCCAATACTGTGCAATACCCTGCGCAATACTCTGCAATACCCCAATACCCTGCGTGATACTCTGCAATACCCCAATACTCTGCAATACCCCAATACTCATTTTTTAAAGCACCCCTGTCCCCGTGTGCTCGCATGCAGAAGCGAACGCATACGTAAGTCTCGCCCATATATGAAAACGGTGTTCAAGCTACACATGTGAGGTATCTCTGCGAACGTTAGAGCGAGAGCAATCATTTTGGCCCTAGACCTCCTCCGTAACTAAAAACATGTAACCAATAAAAGTAATTAAAGCGTCGCCTATGGGGATTTTTAAGTAGCGATGTTTGGCGCCATTCCATGAGTGTGCGCAATTTTGAAGTGTGACATGTTGAGTATCTATTTACTCGGCGTAACGTCATCTTTTAAATTATGAAAAAAAATTGGGCTAACTTTACTTTTTTTTTTTTTTTTTTTTTTTTTTTTAGCACAAAACATTTATTTTTTTTTTAAACACGCGTTAAAAAAATTTCTACGAAAATACCATGCGAGATAAAAAGTTGTAAACGCCGCCATTGTGTTCTCTAGGGTCTTTGCTAAAAAAGCATATATAATGTTTTGGGGTTCTATGTAGGTAATTTTCTAGCAAATAAATG
The DNA here is from genome assembly GCA_029574335.1 of Rana kukunoris. Lineage (NCBI taxonomy): Eukaryota > Metazoa > Chordata > Amphibia > Anura > Ranidae > Rana > Rana kukunoris. The sequence continues at coordinate 79,413,281 of CM056055.1, read as the reverse complement.
ATGATTTTTCCATGTAGGAGAGAAATGTCAGAATTGGTCTGGGTTTTCCAGAACGCCTGATGGCGTTCCCTGCATGTTGGGCCTCTGTATGTGGCCACGCTGTGTAAAAGTCTCACACATGGGGTATCGCCATACTCAGGAGGAATAGCAGAATGTGTTTTGGGGTATAATTTGTGGTATGCATATTGTAACATTGGGGTTGTTTAGCTCTCGTGGTATGGGCGGTTTTCAGTGATTCACTCCAGCCAGGAAGTATGTTTAAGGGCATGGTAGCCCATTTTTATTAAAAAGGCAAAATAAAAGTCCAAACAAAGGTTTCCCACGCAGGGGGTTCTTCTCCATCAAACATACAACAGAAAACGCTAGCCCATCTGGCTCTCTGTAGTAGTACTTCTGCAGCAATACTTTGCACATTTTCCTGGTAGCCCAGACCAGCGGAATCCTCAACATAGATGCTTCCCGTCAGCATCTACAACACTGCCTCTTGCAGTCACTGTTCTGGCTGTCTCCTACAGCCTCAGACTTCTGGAGACCTGTTGTCTCCAACAGCCTCAGACTTCTGGAGACCTGTTGTCTCCAACTGGGAGCCGTCTCCAACTGGGAGCCATGAGATCTCCCTACACAATGATTATAAAGGGCTGTGCTCACCTGAGCACAGACCCTGCTGGTCATCCACAAGATCTGGAGACAGGATTGGAGATTCCGTCCCACCCAAGACACTATGGAATCTCCATACTACAGAGCCCCATGACAAAGTACCAAAACCTGGAGAAAGTTACAAAAGCAATCTTCTCCAGTCCACATCTACTATCTGCAGTATTGCACCTCTAAAGTGTGCAAACCATGTGTCTAGTTTACAGTTGAAGTAGCTCCTACTGTTACATACCTCCCCCCCTTGTTTCGAACCCGTAGGGGGCGGAACACACCAGCCCGAATCCTTGATTGGGGCAACTCTGCGCCAGCTGTAGGCCCAATCTTTTTTCCGGGTGCGTTTCCAGGCACGCCCTACCCTGGATCGCAACGGGGTCCTACCGCTCTGTACCCCCAGCCTACTTCCTTTGTCCTTGTGGTTCCTGAACTCACATTTCTTTTCCGGTGGCCCCCTGCCTTTCCTGCTACTTCCTTTAAACTCAGTTTCTGGATTCTGTAAGTAACTTACTCCAGACACTACGCCCGGTGAGGAAGCCAATTTTTCCCTCACTGGTACCAGTTTTCCCCATCACAATAGGTCCCTTGGGTGTACCAACTCCTTTGCCATTTCTCTTGACCGCCAAGTCCCCAGAGCTCAACATCTGTGTATCACAATCATTTTCCAAGAAATTATTAATTTTCATATCCAGGTCATTATTTATAGTAACATTCTGTAACAAGTCACCATTTCTGCACTTACCAATAGCGTCAGTTATTTCCTGCTCAGGGTTTGTTAGGACCAGGCCCAAGGAGGGACAATACAGAGGGGAGCAGCTATCCCCTATGGGACCTTCACAAGGCTTCACTTCACCTGTTGTCCAAATCTCTGTGGGCAGTTGTCCTAACAACTGACATTGAACAACGCATGACCCATTCCTAGCAGTACTAATTTTTGCCAGCTCAGACTTTTCCATGTCACAACGTTTGTTCCTCTCCATTCTATATTTGAGAGCGTCTCCGGGTACCCCAACTTGTACCTCTTTGTAGGTGAGAGACAAAATATCCGCTATTGCTGCATCCATATCTGGCCCTTCCTTCTTAGGAGGTGTAACAGGTGAGGCAGTATCCGCGCCATTTACTAAGCACTGCTCCGCGGTACCTCGGACCGCACTAGCAGACATGTCCATCACCACATCAGGCGGAGAGACCTCTGACATCTCCAGCAGCCTCCCAGAGCACCTTCCGTACTGAACCGTATGCAGAAGCACCCTCACAGGAAACCGGGAGATCACTTGCCACACTATCAGAAAGCACTGTACTAACCAGTTGCACTGGTGACTAATTTTAGCCGGCACAGGTTGCACTACCTGGCTCCATCAATTGGTACCATGCAGTACCACCACCTCCGACTGTAATGGAGGCACCCAGGTATACAAGGACTGTGCTTTTACCAGTTCAAGCAAATCCACTAGCATATGTGTAATTTCTATACACTCCATATCAATATGCCAAACATTTTTGGGGACCTTAACCTTTATAAGAGACATGAAGGGGCTCATTCACTGCAGCTTGGGGGTCCGAGACATTTAAAGGGGCCTCCACCTCACTGGAGGTAGCAATCACAGCCGGATGCTCCCCTGGGACACCGTCAGACACATGTCTCCCACTCCTCTCCTCCAACTCAACAATGAGCCTCTGCAAGTCAACTTTTGTTACATTGTCACCTTGACACTTAACATTCAGCAGCTGGGCTGTGAACACCACATCTGCCATGCATGCGCCCTGATCTGGTCCTTCTGACTGGAGGAAAGCAACCCCTGCAGGGACCAATGCACCATCAACCATTGGTCGCTCTGCAATCTCCCTGTCTGGCATAGCAGTGGTTGTATTCACACCCCTGTCGCCCAACATCACCCCTGTCATCGTGGTCATCGTCCATCAAATGGTAAACCGACCGGTACTCTATCAGTAATAAGGGTTGCAGCAATTTTGGCCACTGGTCTCTATGCCATTTCCTCCTTACAGCGACTTTTTCAAATTTTTCCAGAAAGTCTCCAACCTCCTCTGTAGGTAGCATGGGTTGCATGTAATCAGAGGCACAGATCATAGCTTCTTGAACTGCATCCAACTCTTTACTTTGGTTCCACTTGAACCACTTATTCACAGTCTCATACACCACTGGCCCCTTTTGACTGGCCCTCCTAGGTGGAGACATCTTCTCAGGCCACACTGAGCTCACTTCTCCTTTACCTTGCTTTAACACAAACTTCTTGTGTTTTGACCTCCTCATCCTTGCAGTCGCATGCACAGCAGCTTGTCACACAGTTCACAGCAGTAGAAAAGGAAAAAAATCTAACAGGTGCACCATCTGTATGTAACAGTCCATCAAATAATCCTTCTGTGCAATGCAGCTCGCCTGGCTGCCACACACCGCTATAGCAGCAGTCAACAGTTCCTATCGTGAATTCACTGTGGAGCAAGGACCCGGATTCCACCGTCTTGTGCCCGCTGAATCCACCACTTGTAATATTGGGGTTGTTTAGCTCTCGTGGTATGGGCGTTTTTCAGTGATTCACTCCAGCCAGGAAGTATGTTTAAGGGCATGGTAGCCCATTTGTATTAAAAAGGCAAAATAAAAGGTTTCCCACGCAGGGGGTTCTTCTCCATCAAACATACAACAGAAAACGCTAGCCCACCTGGCTCTCTGTAGCAGTACTTCTGCAGCAATACTTTGCACGTTTTCCTGGTCGCCCAGACTAGCGGAATCCTCAACATAGATGCTTCCCGTCAGCATCTACAACACTGCCTCTTGCAGTCACTGTTCTGGCTGTCTCCTACAGCCTCAGACATCTGGAGACCTGCTGTCTCCAACTGGGAGCCGTCTCCAACTGGGAGCCGTCTCCAACTGGGAGCCATCTCCAACTGGGAGCCATCTCCAACTGGGAGCCATGAGATCTTCCCTACACAATGATTATAAAGGGCTGTGCTCACCTGAGCACAGACCCTGCTGGTCATCCACACGATCTGGAGACAGGATTGGAGATTCCGTCCCACCCAAGACACTATGGAATCTCCATACTACAGAGCCCCATGACAAAGTACCAAAAAGTACCAAAACCTGGAGAAAGTTGCAAAAGCAATTTTCTCCAGTCCACATCTACGCTCTGCAGTATTGCACCTCTAAAGTGTGCAAACCCTGTGTCTAGTTTACAGTTGAAGTAGCTCCTACTGTTAGAATATGCTGTGTGTGAGAAATAACCTGCTAATATGACAGAAACAAGAATTTTTTTTTTTTTTACAGAATTTTCAGTCGTTTTTCTTTTATAACGCAAAAAATAAAAAACCCAGAGGTGATAAAATACCACCAAAAGAAAGCTCTATTTGTGTGAAAAAAAAGACAAAAATTTCAAATGGGTACAATGTTGTATGACTGAGTAATTGTCATTCAAATTGTGAGAGCACCGAAAGCTGAAAATTGGTCTGGTTAGGAAGGGGGTTTAAGTGCCCAGTGGTTAAGCAAGAAATTGGCCTTTCTGATTGCTATCTCTTCTGGTAGAAGGGTATCAGAGTTAACAGCTCTTTCTTGTAAAGAGCCCTATTTAATTGTACTATGCCCTCACCCTACCTTTCTTCCAAAGGTGGTGTCAGCATTTCATTTAAATCAAGACATTGTTTTGCCTTCCTTCCGAACAGCGGAGGAAAAGTTATTGCACTAGATGTAGTGAGAGCAGTTAAAGTCTATCTGCAGGCTATGGCTCAGATACGTAAAACAGATGTTTTTTTTCATTGTGCCAGATGGTCCCAGGAAGGGCTAGCCGGCATCAAAATCCACCATTGCTAGGTGGATTCGACAAGTAATTATTCAAGCTTATGATTTAACACCTTCAATACCGGGTCATTGTCATATGACGTCCACAAAGTGGATCTCCCATCCAGAGTGGACGTCATATGACGTCCTGGACTTTGGGGGGGATATCTGAATGATGCCTGCAGCGAGAGGCATCATCCAGACATCCATCTCTTCTGCCGGTGATTCTGCACAACATAACAATGATCATAGCGGCGGTTCCGCCGATTGATTGTTCTTATAGGCGGCGGGAGGGGACATCCCCCCTCCCGCCGCCATCCGGTGCTTCTCCGGGCTCTCCTGTGCCATCGGGAGCCCGGGGAATGAATCGTCCGGTGCTAGCTGGAACCATAGTGATGACTGGTGACCAGATGGTCCAGTCATCACCCATGTCCGCAGGCACTCACACAGTGAGACATCATGCCTCTGACATTCTGCTGTTCCCCCACCTCAGTGAAGATCTAATGAGTCACGCCTTTGATAGGCATGGGCTCCAACCTTAGGTCTCCCACATATAGGAGACACACATGGGCCTTGCGCAGTATTATGTGCTCTCCAATATTTTGGAGTGCAACAATATTGCAGCCAATGCCATCATGAGCCCCAGAACCACCATCCCCAAGATTGGTAACACACATAAATACAGTATATACCCCTGAGGGGCACCCCTGAGGCAGGAGGATTCTCCATTGCCCCAGGGATGATCTCCCCTTGGTAAACTGCGCAATGTATAAATCATCGCCTGAATAAATATCAATATTATTGTCTATGTACATGTAAAGTTTATTGAACAATTTGAAAATGACATATATGTGATGATAAACTGTAATATTTGTGCTGTTTGCCTCCTCCCTTATTGGGAAGAATATTATCTTAATATTTCTTTATCTCAATTGTTTGAATGTGTCTCACTAACATGCCACACTATTATTTTCCCAATAGCGACTATATGGATCGTCCTTGCAGATTTATGTGAACCACCTCGCACTCCCAGTATATTGGGCGCCCAGGGGTGACTACCAGACGCTGTACCAGCTCTGAACCATAGCGGAGGCTATGATGCTGTATTCATCCGATTTTCTTGTGCTCTGGCGCCGCGCTGATCATATCATCAGCATTGAGACATCCATCTCCCTTGCATTCCGCCCACGGGGCGTGTCATCACGCCTCGTCATTCCCATAGAGGCGTGATTACAGCGCAGCACCAATGGAGGCTCCTTCAGACACCTCCTCTGATGCACACTCCGCCCAATATCAGATTCTGATGTGTCAGACACCTGTGGGACTATATAAGAGTTCAATCAGCACACACAACACGCTCTGGCCATTAGGGGAGACCACGCGCTCGCTATTCATGATACAGGTATATACTCCTTCTCTTTGAAGATACCTATCCTTGCTTATTATTCTATATCGCACCTCTATGCGTTCATATGCATATTTCTATACTATGCGCTGTTTCCTATATCTGCACTAGTCTGTGCATGAGTGCATGATACTTGAGCTGCTGTGTTCCACTCCTTCCAATAATTTAAACATCTGATACATCTCTTCTCTTCAGAAGAAGTTAATAGAGGTATTTTCAAATTTAATTTGTAAACACCCATTCTTACCTAGTCCTAACATGTCCCCTTTGTTTAACCAACACTTATCTCTTTCCATCCTATTTATTACCCCAACACCAAGTTTCTTTTGCTTGGTTTCCCTTCCTTTCCCTCCCCCCTCTTATTCATTCATCCCTTTCACACACTCTTGCTTGTCCTTTTCTTTTTCCTTTTCTTTTTCATTTTTCCATCTTTCTATTATTTCATAATTTTTTCATATATTTATCCCCCTTCTCCTCATCTTTAATCCCTCTTTCGATTCTTTCATTCACATTCATATTTTTTCTTTATTTATTATTTTACTCATTCATTTTTTTTTTATTCCCATTTTTATATTTTTTATATTTTTGTCACTCTATTCCTTTTTTTTTTTTTTCTCATCTTTGCTTTACTCTTTTCCCTATACATTTTCTTACAAACAATATATATTCTATAGATCATGATCCAAACGTGCCCAAATCTTTCACCAGCAATTAACATACTGCAGCATGCGCCAGCTGCTCATCGGTTTCCCCATCCAACCATTAACTCTTTTAGGTCTATGTAAGTTCATTTAAAGTCAAATATAATACTGTTTTTTTTTTTTTTTTTTTCTCCTTTGTTTTTAACCACCTATTACCTACACAAAAAACTTTCCAGGCTATCCGTATTTATATGCCTTATAATTTTGACTACATACCATCTTTGGGCCAGATTCTCCAATATTTTCGGCGGCGTAGCGTAAGCCAGTTACACTACGCCGCCGCTGCGTACTGGAGCAAGTGCTTTATTCTCTAAGCACTTGCTCCGTAGGTTTCGCTTACGTCGCGTAAATCGCGCAGCGTAAACCCGCGCAATTCAAATGGGGCGGCTTGTATTTAAATTAAGCGCGCCCCCGCGTCGAACGAACTGCGCATGCGCCGGCCGGGGAAAAAGCCCAGTGCGCATGCTCCAAAGGACGTCACATTTTCTCAATGTAAACGACGTAATCGCAGCGTACGCCAGCCCCATTGAGAATCGACGTACGCAAACGACGTAAACGACGCACAACACGACGCGGTCCCGAGGCCATACTTAACATGGCATCCGACGGGACACGACGGCATCCGACGGGACCTCGTAAGGTTACTCCACATAGAAGCTGGGGTAACCTTACGCGAACGAAAACGACGTACGCGACGACGGGGCGGCGTAAAAGCGATCGAGAATCGGCGTACTACTTCATTTGCATATGCAAATGAAAAAACAACGTAAAGGCCACCTAGTGGCCGGAGTTGTCATTACACCTACGATCCGAAAGTGTAATTGGATTACACTTGTCGGATGTAGAAGCGTATCTATGCAAAAGTGATGCACAGCATCACACGCATAGATACGACTAAAAAAAAAAGGCGATACGACGGGGTATCTGAGATACTCCGTCGTAACGCCTCTGAGAATCTGGCCCTTTCTATTTATCATACTGCATTGGCCATTACTTTAATTAGAACCAATGTAGAGATTTCTTTCTCCCTAGTTCTACAATACAAATCGAATATGGTCAATACTAAATTAACTAATTAACATATGAACACTGTTTAACTCATTATGTGTTCAGTACATACTATTATACTTTTGTTTGGTTACCATTAACTATATATTTTCTGATATAATCAAGCATGAACCAATTTGTATGTCCATATTCTAATACAGTACTCTACTACTATACCCTGTTGGTCAAATTAAACCCAGCACCACTCATAATTACATTCTTTCTCTTTTTATTTTTATTTTCATTTTTTTATTCTTATTTTTCATCTCTATAATCGGCGATCCGATCTTGAATACACACTCATATATTCCCCACTAGGAGTGCTCGGTTTCAAATATTCAGCCTGTAGGACTCAGTCGCTATTTGCGACCCCACCTCGCAACAGTGTTGGAATAACCTGTGGCCAGTGAGACACGGTCATCTTTGAGGTAACTATACATCCTATATGTCAATATGTTTGAAAAAAACGACAGACACCAAATAATTCAATTGATTTATTTTGCTCTTCCTTAACAAATTTTTCTTTCTAATTTGTAATTACTTCTGGTACACATACTCTATTTAATCAGAATATTCACCGTACTTACGCTCTTATGCACATGTGATATTAATTATATACTGTTAAAATATTGCAATGTCTTATTACATTTCTATTCATTTACTCATAGATTGAGATTTATATACACACACGTCCCTGAGGAAGCCCGAGGGCGAAACATGTCGGACCTACTGTATATAGTATTATAAGAATCTACCAATGGTGACATTCAATCTATTATATGACCATGTTTTTTAACCTCTTGTATGTATTTAATAATATGTAATATTAACATTTATATTTTTATATATATAAATTGTTTTGGTCTGTTCGTTGGTTCCTGTGACCTCAGAGCTACTAATACTAGTTTTAACATTTAAGCATATCCAAGTGCATTCCTATAGTCCCACGCCCCATCCCTTAATTGGGAATATATACCCACCATAAGGGGGGAAAGTCTCAAGGTAATTGCAAAAGTTGGATGTTCCCAAAGTGCTGTATCAAAGCACATTAATAAAGGATGTGGAATGTGGAAGGAAAAAGTGTGGAAGAAGGGTGCACAAGCAGCAGGGATGAGTGAGTGAATAACTAACTTATATAGCGCTACAAATGCAAACTGAATCGCCTCAAGGCGTTTGGCATCCATTTTCCTTCTAGTTAACCTTCAGAAAAGGTGGGTCTTGAGTTTTTCTGAAGGCCCGGTGATTCTCTTCCGTTCGTAAATGAGTTGGTAATGAGTTCCACAGTCGAGGTCCTTGGACTGCGAATCTTCGTTCTCCTTTGTTCTTGTAACAGGCCTTGGGAATTTTTAGTAGATTTTGGTTGGCTGATTGGAGAACGTGATTGGGGTTGTGGTATTTTATTTTCCCACATAGATATTGGGGGGCGATGCCTTGTACACACTTGTGTGTCATGCAGAGGGCCCTAAATGTGATTCGGTCCTTGACGGGCAGCTAATGTAGGGACCTCAGGGTGAGGGAAATTGATTCCCAGGGTTTTTTGCCTGTTACCAGTTGCGCTGCCGTGTTCTGTAGACGGGCAATCTGGTATTTTGGGAGACCTAGGTACAGGGAGTTGGCATAATCGAGCTTGGAGTTTATTGGTGTTCCTACTACTACTGCTGTGTCTTTTTTCGGAATGAAGGGCACAAGTCTTCTTAGTAGATGCAGGGGATGGCTAAACCCGCTGACTACTGACCATATTTGAGCATCCATTGTCATTTCAGAGTCAAAAATTACTCCTAGACTTTTGACTTTGGTGCTGGGGGTAATGGTCTGTCTAAATATCGACGGCCGCGACCATGTCGTCCTGGCCAATCTCTTTGCATGATGGATGACTGTATCCTGCAGAGGATTGTCAGGAAAAGGCCATTCAAAAGTGTTGGGGACTTTCACAAGGAGTGGACTGAGGCTGGAGTCAGTGCATCAAGAGCCACCACACATAGACAGATCCTGGACATGGGCTTTAAATGATCGTATTCCTCTTGTCAAGCCACTCCTGAACAACAAACAATGTCAGAAGTGTCTTACCTGGGCTAAAGAAAAACAGACCTGGGGCCAGATTCAGGATGGCGAGTGGTTCTTTAAGGTGGCGTAACCTATCTAATTTACGTTACACCGCCACAACTTTACTCGCAAGTGCTGTATTCACAAAGCACTTGCGTGTAAAGTTGTGGCGGCGTAGTGTAAATTGAACGGCCTAATTCAAATTCGGCGGGGGTAGGGGGCGTCTCCTATTTAAATTAGGCGCGTCCACGCGCCGAACGTACTGCGCATGCATCGACCATAGAAAAATCCCAGTGCGCAAGCTCCGAATTATGACGGTTGTTTTCGACGTGAACGTAATCGACGTAAATCCCCATTCACGGACAGG